>PITB01024419.1:0-24251 GCA_004024585.1 Paradoxurus hermaphroditus | reverse complement strand
GCTGCTCCCGAGTGGCAGCTCGGGCGGCCAATGAAGGGCTGGGCCTCGGCGCGGAGCCTATGAGAGCCGGGCTCCAGGGGGCGGGCCGCGCGGCGGTGGCGGCTGCCGGGGGCGGCGGCGGCGGCGGCGGACAGGGGAGGCGGCGGCCTGGCTTGGCCTGGCCTGGCCTGTCAGGGCGCGGGCGGCGGCGGCTCCAGCACCATGTCCCTGCAGTACGGGGCGGAGGAGACGCCCCTGGCCGGCAGTTACGGCGCGGCGGATTCGTTCCCGAAGGACTTCGGCTACGGCGTGGAGGAGGAGGAAGAGGAGGTGGCAGCGGCGGGCGGTGGGGTTGGGGCGGGGGCCGGCGGAGGCTGTGGCCCGGGGGGCGCTGACAGCTCCAAGCCGAGGATTCTGCTCATGGGGCTCCGGCGCAGCGGCAAGTCCTCCATCCAGAAGGTGAGCGGGGCCGCGCCGGGTCCCCCGGCCCACTCTCCCCCTCCCGGGGGGGCTCGGGTGGCCGTAGGGCGGGGGTGGGGGGCCCCGAGGAGGGCGGCGGCCCGGGGCCGGCCGGCAGGGCTGTCCCACCGCGCTTTTTCTGGTCTTCTGGGGAGTGGGGGGCCAGAGGCGCGGCCCGCGGGGGACCCCGACTGGGAGTCCACGCCCAAGTCCGCTGAGGCCGAGCGGGTCCCCGAAAGCGAGACTGGCTGGAGGGAGGCAGGTGCCGGTGCCACCGCCCGGGACCTCCGCCCCCTGGGACCCAGCCCCTGAGTGCTTTTCCGTAACTGAGACGTTCTCTCCGGGCCCAACTTGGAGAACTTGTCCGACTCCCTCCCCTGCCCGGTTTTTGTCTATTCCTCTCACTTCAGGTGGCCTGAGTTTGCAGGGCTTCCCAGGTGAGCCCCAGGGAACAGCGTCTGGAAGAGCTGTGACTAAGTCACTGGCCATTTTAAATGCTTGCTCTTGTTACTGCTGCGAAGGAGAACTTAACATCACTGGGGATCGGGGGGCTGTTTTCCCCCCGGTTTTAGTACTTGTGGCCAGGCGAGTATAATTACTGGCGATAGTCCTTCCGTGTGTGTGCCGATACAAAAATCGTCTGAGACCTCGAGAGTCCTCGCAGACCTAGATCAGTCCGTTTGCTCTCCCTTCGGGTCTGCCAGGAACAAATGGAGGGCTAGACGCTTCTTAGTAAGGGGGAAATTGAGGCAAGGTTGACCACCTCCCTTAGCCATCCCGCTCACACACAAGTGAGCTGGTATTAAAACGCCAGATACCTGGTCTCTTGCCCTTTCCGCTCCGTTGCAAAGGTCTGTCCACAGTAATCTGTGATGTTTTGTAAACGTGATGGTTTTAAAATGTAGCCTTTTTCTGCAATTACTGGATTACTGTGCTGTGTTTACTTCCGAATTTACTGGCTTGCTGGGTTTTATTTATCTTCTCCCTTATTGTAGCAAAATTTGAGTACATTTATGGTAGGGCTTTAGCAAACTGCATTTAATTCTTCTCGGTTGTTACTCATTGACCAGACTTGAGAGTAACTACCCATTTTCCTCTTCTAGAAAGTAACAGAGACAAATTAGCTTTATGTTAGAATTGTATGGATTGTGATTATCCTGATTCTTAATAATTACCTGTACCATTTCTTGTTTCACGGGAGCTGTTTTTCCCTCTCCCCTCCCCTCTCCTCCCCCCACATACCACGATTTCCCCCATATATCACTTTCTACTTGGTATCGTTCCTGTCGGTTTTATTTCTTCCGCAAGACTGCAAACTCGGTGAAGGCAGAGTCTAGTCAGTTACATTGCTAATGATTTCTCAGAGTCTGATCTAGGCATTGCAGTAAGTCTTCAATGAACAAAAATTCTTATACTTTAGCTATAAGATTTTGTCATCTTAAAGCAGATTTTGGCAGAATTAATACAGTTTAACAGAAGACAAAATTAACACGAGAGACATTGCTACTATAGGACCCAATACAGAGCAGAGAAAAGAGCAGAAACGTTTAGCTCTAAAATAGACCTGATGGAAATTGATTTGGTGTCTTCTCTCTCTCAGAAGCAAGAGGATAGTGAGTACTGATGGATATACTTTTCACTTTTTATCTCTTTAAACATGTTTCGTGTAGGATCGGATTCTCTGTATGTTAATTCAGGGTGGGATTTTCGAACCCGAAATGCAAAGTCGAACCATTACAAAATTATCTTTTTTGTTTTAACAGGTGGTGTTTCATAAAATGTCACCCAACGAGACCCTCTTTTTGGAAAGTACCAACAAGATCTATAAAGATGACATTTCCAATAGCTCCTTTGTGAATTTCCAGATCTGGGATTTCCCTGGGCAAATGGACTTTTTTGACCCAACTTTTGACTACGAGATGATCTTCAGGGGAACCGGAGCGTTGATCTATGTCATCGATGCACAGGTAGCTAGGAATAATGATGTTTACTTCTTTTCTGTGGTGCCAGAAGATGTAGAAACAAAGGAGAGTCGTTTTATCTTCTTTGTCGTGGGCTTTTTGCAGCTGGTGCCTTTGCGGGTAGAATTCCTTGCAGCCTGAGAGTCGCAGCTGCAGAGGTGTGTTGGGAGTAGGCTGCCATTGCGTGAGTACAGAATAGGAGATGATTAGGAGGTAGTGGCTTATATATTATCTTTGGGTTCCAGGTAAGGAGCAGGTTTCCACCTTTCTTTGTTAATAGTAGATACTGCTGTACTTCATTGACTATCACAATGGTGATGTCCGTCACTGGCAAAATCTCCTCGGTGCCCATCCTGGAAGGAGGAGTTGGAGAACCGAGTAAATCTTAAAGCGACCGGTTTTCTTTGCTGTCCAAACCGAGTTTAGCTCAACAAGCGTTTATCGAGGGCCCAGCATGCGAACGGCACCGAGGAGAAGGGGACATGTCCCTCCCTGTCCTTAAGAAGCTTACTTTTTTATGAGCTTAAACGTCCGTCAGGAACGCTCTCTGAGTGACAGGCTCTGGAATGGAGGCTTTCACAGGCATGAGCCCATTTAATTTATTCTTCACAGGCCCCTGGGGTAGGTACGGGAGCGCCAGTTTTATGACAAACTCAACTCGGATCACAAGTTTAAGCAACTCACTTAAAGTCACACATCTAACAAATGGCAGAGCTGGGATTACTTTTAAAAAAATTATCTTGGGAAGAAATGTCCTTTTCCTTATATGATCAGTATTAAACATTACAAGCTTTAACTTGGTAATTGAATTTCTTTCCCTGGAGAGCTGAGATTTAGAGAGCTGAAGTTAGTGTATTTGAATGTTTTGAGTGCTGGGGAATACTTAGGGTAGGAAATTTTCTACGGTTGGGGAAAGAGGTGGTTTGAGGCTTTCTTAACTCGTTACTGACTTTGACAAGATTTCTTCTTAAAAAAAAATATTTTGTTCTGACTTACAGGACGACTACATGGAGGCTTTAACAAGACTTCACATTACTGTTTCTAAAGCCTACAAAGTTAACCCAGACATGAATTTTGAGGTTTTTATTCACAAAGTTGATGGTCTGTCTGATGATCACAAAATAGAAACACAGAGGGACATTCATCAAAGGGCCAATGATGACCTTGCAGATGCTGGGCTAGAAAAACTCCACCTTAGGTAACAGCATGTGTGTTTGCTCTGAGAGCCCCGGAAAATGTGTAAATGTATTCCCATCTCTGTCATCACGAACACGTAGCCTTCCGTTCCCGGTGCGCCCTTCCCAGAGCCGCAGCGTCCTCGAGCTCTTCCTCGCCGAGTTCAGTTTTGGGAGCCCGATGCTCTTGCGAAGTTCCTTTCCCAGCCTTTTGCATTTTCCTGGAGGTCGAGGTCACGCGAAGTGTTTTCGTTGGTGCTTTTAGAAATTCATCCCAAGAGACTGGAGTCCGCCTGTTCCTTCCCGGTGTAAATCTGCTTTGGGAATTCCCTCTTCTTGGTTTCATCTTTTTTTTTTTTTCTTTCTTTCTTTTTGCCTTCATTCAAGGACTGTCCGTCACATTTGTCGTAGAAGTCGGTAGCTCGAGTTTTCATGTTATTTTTTTTCAGCAGGAAGGGCCTTTTAAAGGGGATACGGTGTCAAATCTGGACTCTGTATCTCGCGTGTGTTTTTAAAACCAGTCTGTGCTTTGATGACTCTCTAGAGTTTGGGTTGGCGAGTTTATTCTATAAATCTGTTAGGGGCTCCCATTAAGTTTCAAGAACTGATTCATAATGAAATATTACTAAAAATTACAAGTGAAAAAAGTACCTACTAGATAGGGTTGATGGTTCGTGTGCTTGTATTCTGAAAGCGTATGAGCAATATTTTCTATATTTTGTATTTTTTTGGTGGTATAGGTAGATACGAGTAATAAGAAGTACCCAAGCAAATACTCTTGATGATGTAAACAGCTTAAAGGGGCAGCAGGGGAGAGACACACGTGTAGCTGTTTCCTTATCCCTGGTCTGTTGCAGTGACTTCCTTAATAGGCTCAAGCCAACCCCTGATATTCCCTAGGGTCTCAGGCTCCAAGGTCTTTCAGTTATTTTTCTAGGAAGTCTTGTAGAAAGTTTCGTTGATCGATAGTTTGCCTGGATTAAAATTTTAAAATATTTATCAGTAATTCACGCTTAAAACAAAATTCAGCAATATTGGAAAGTGAGAGCGCCTCCCTACGAAATTCCTCAGTCTGCCATTGTTAGCGGATTTTAGGCCACGATTGTCCCGTGTTCCCTAGTGCCCGTGGGAATTCTCCTAATCTTTACACCACTTCTGTGTCCCTTTCTGGGGCAGCCCACCCCAGTGGTTCATGCCGTCCCTTTCTCTAGTTCCTTATAGAATTAGAACCTCATAGAATTTTGCGTCTAGCTTTTGTTAATTACTAGCACACCCGTGGTTTAGGCTTCATTCGATTTCCGGTTACCAGAAACTCCGCTTACTACGTGCCGTGTGTGCTGCGGGTTCTGCATGTCCCCATCTACCTCCAGGCGTCACAGAGCTTGCGGGAGCTTCTTACATTGCCAACCTTCTTGCCTAAAGGAAACAATAAAATACTCTTTTGTCCTTAGTGCCTTTAGGGGGTCATCTTGGTCTCTCTTGTTCTCATTCCTGTTCTAACATCTAAAGTCGAGCCCCGTCTTGCGTAGGCTTAGGGTCCTAGGTCAGCTTCTTGGAAGTACTTTTAGATTGCCTGTAAAGTGTGATCTCCACAGTGCTGTGTTTCTGACTTTGTAACATATGCTTGTAAATAAATGAATAGAATAACTGTGTCATGAAAAGTATACTCCCTGACCCAAAAAGGAGGTAAAAGTGTATTGTTTAAAAGGTTAAAGGTGTCTCTTTCTCGTGTATTTTGTTAAATCTATAGATGTTACTTCTCCACTGTACGTCCTTTTAGGCTACTAGGCTACTACATTCCATTCTCAATAGGGCCCTAGCTCCTGTCTCTCTAAATATGTTATTTACATAAATTCTAAGCATCAGTTGTGTTCCTTGGTTTTTTGAACAAATATTTATGAGCATCGTTGAGGGCCTTGGGGTTGTAGCTCTGAGCAAGACTGTCACAGCCTCTGTCCTCACGGAGCTCGCATTCTGAAGAATGAGACCGCGCAAAAGCACTTGCAAAAGTATAGTGTAATTTTAGGTACTTAACAGTGCTGCGAAGAAAAATAAGTTAAGTGAAAGGGGTGCTATTTTAGGTGGGGGGGGCAGGGAAGAGCTTTCTGAGGAGGTGACAGTTTAGTAGAGGCCTGAATTACATTCTCCCTGAGTAAATGTCATCCTTCTCTGTCGTCTCCTTTGGTTTTTATCTTGGTCTTTATCAGTTACTGGCTTAAGAAACCCAACTTTTTGGATGAGGTTGCCGCGAATTAGGCGACTGTTCAGGTTTCTGCATCTGGAAATGCTTTGCCTTCCTGGGCACTGGGGAGTTGCCCTCTGGGTAGGTGCAGTAACGGGATGGATGGTTGCAGGCCAGGTGGGGAAGCCACGTTTGTGCTCGTGAGCAGTGGGGCTTGCAGGCAAGATCAAAAGGCTTTGTCCGAACTTCCTGAAATGAATTGATAAGAAACTTGAGATTTTATATTTTATGATAATTGTCACTTTAGTTTTCAAAATAACCAAACTGTGTTGTGTTTTTCAGCTTTTATTTGACTAGTATCTATGACCATTCAATATTTGAAGCCTTTAGTAAGGTGGTGCAGAAACTCATCCCACAACTGCCGACCTTGGAAAACCTATTAAATATCTTTATATCAGTAAGTGAGCTAATTCTCTATCGTCTCTGATTCCATTTTCTCGAATATATTTGTACTATCGAAGTCTCTGAAAACAGGCTTGAATTAGCCTGAATCAGGCTGAAAGACTAATGACACACTTAACATGTAAAATAAATCATAAGAACATTAAAAAAATGGCTTGAGTTATTTTCCGAGCTCTTTAGCGCTCACCCTTTTGGTCTTAAAATGGACTAATGAAAAATTTCCTCATGCTTTCTTAATTAATAAAAAATCTTCATGATAAAAGAAAATCATAATAATATCTGTTTCCTGAACGAAGGATGGTAACTGGAAAAGACTGGGTTTTGGGAATTTGACTCCTGCTTAATCTCTGCTTTATTGGAGGTCACATTGAAAAATTGATCTTTTCCTTTCTTCGCTAACTGTAATCTTAGCATCATATTTCACCTTTCTTATTTTGAGGACTCAGCTTAATAGAAAAGGATATTCCTTCAATAAATTTAACATTCAATCTTTATATTTTCCAGACGTTACTTTGAAGGTCTCAGCATGTAGTGATGCTTTGGGTTATGCCAGATGTCGACAGAAAATTAATTCTTTTATGTTTTGCTAATTGCTGTGGAAAGCCTTTCTGGTAGCAAGGATTGAATATTGTGACAAGAAAGGATTATTGAAAATGTAGGATGCCTTGATTGTGGGAGGGTTTTTTGTTGTTAATTTTTTTTGGTGGTGTCTTAGCAGATGATCCATTTAACAAGTAAAGGAGGAAGAAGAAACAAATTTAGTGCAATCAAGTTAGTAAATCAGAGCAGAGAAATAACTCCACTTTTATTCCTTGGATAACAGAAGTGCCTCTAAGCCAAATACCATTTGCTTTTTTGGCATGGGGTTGTACGTGTAAAAATGTCCTTGTGGGTTAGTCAGTCACTCAGGATATTAGGTGGATTATGAATTTTGATTCTTAAAACTGACACTTCCCCAATTTTGTTTTTCCAAGAATTCAGGTATTGAAAAAGCTTTTCTCTTCGATGTCGTCAGCAAAATCTACATTGCAACAGACAGTTCACCTGTGGATATGCAATCTTATGAACTTTGCTGTGACATGATTGATGTCGTAATTGATGTGTCTTGTATATATGGGTAAGTTAAATACACATTTTTGCAAGCTGTCAAGTCAGGTGGAAACTACCAGTCGAGTTTGTCAGAGGGATTAATTTCTGAGACCTCTAGCAGGTACCGTGTGGAGTGGAATCCTTCTGACCATAATTCTTCCACTTGGAGCGTGATTTCTCTGTAGACGGACTGCCAGGTCTTACTCCTTCGGAGAGCAGTTGAAAAAGTGTGTAGGGCCGGACTTCATTATCCCCGGAAGTGTCTCCTGCCATTATGTGGGGGGTTTGCACTGTGTCTTCTCCCTTAGGGATTTAGCTAGATCAAAAAAGTAGATTTATTTAAAACATTTGGAATCACAGAGTAAGTCCTGGTTTCTAATTTAACTTCAGGCTTTGTGGGAATGAGGAATGCTTAATCTTTCAGAGAGCTAAGAAACCAGGAAATTAGAGTTTTAGAGGTCAGAAGGACTTGCACACAGAAAAATTGGACCCATACATCTAAGTTTTCCAAAATAGGTGTCTAAAAAAGTGTGATTTTATAGAATAGCCCAGAGGACGAGTGAAAACTTCGGGGAATTACTGGTATTTCAAAAGCCAACACCTCTGTTGCTTATGATGGCCCCGACCCCCTCCCGAATCCGCGTCAGCACTCTCGAGGCGCGCTCTCGTGCTCCAGCGTGACCTTTGCTGTCTGGAACCTGCGTCCTTTCTCTCCTCCCCTCTCCACCTGGTCTGAACTCCTCTTTTGTCTCTCTGTCCCCGCCCTTCACCTTGGCCTCTCAGCCTGGGTTGCCGGCGTCTCTCTCCAGATGCCTCTGCGGAGGAGAGTGCGCGCCTCTTACCTGTTCTTCACCTGTCTGCCCCTGTCTTCTGTTTCCGTTTTTCCCTGCCGTGCTTACAGGCTCTCCTTTGTTCTTATTTTTCCCATAATAAAAGTGTGATTTTTTTTATTGTTTGTTATATTGTTTGGTAAAGTTTCATATTCCCACTCCTAATTTTGAAAACAGATGAATAGAATATTTGCTTTTTCTTTAAAAGAAATCAAAGTTTCATCACCTCCTCCCCCTTTTTTTATAATTTAAAAATCAAATTTCCTTGCAAAGTTTTTTTTTTGTTTTTCAGTATAAAGTGCACTGTAAAATACATTACATGTTATAAGGCACATTATAAAAGAGAAAATAAAATCTCCATTATCATTCTTCACACAATCCACGCATGCACTTCGGTGTGCTTTATTGTATTTGCTTCTTACTTGACTCTTGATTTACATCTACATGTAATTCTGACAATTCTAGTAAAATAAAATAGCTGTCAGACCTGAAGGCTCACTCTGTGAGCGTCCAGAGTCCACGGCGTCTGCGACCCACTGGATTCATTTTAGTTTTTATGCCGACTCCTTTTTCACTAATGGCAATGGCAGATTTCTTTTAGTTAAAAAAAAAATGTTTATTTTTGAGAGAGAGAGTGGGAGCGGGAAAGGGGCAGAGAGAGAGGGAGACACAGAATCCGAAGCAGGCCGCAGGCTCTGAGCCGTCAGCAGAGAGCCCGACGTGGGACTCGAACCCATAAACCGTGAGGTCATGACATGAGCCAAAGTCAGAAGCTCAACTGACTGAGCCACCCAGGCGCCCCAAATGGCAGCTGTCTTATGTTAGGTCCTTTTTTATTTGCCTACCGTCGGTACAGAGGAGTCGCGAGGGAAGATTTGAAACCCGTCCAATTCCATGGATCCCAGGTAAAGAGGAGGAAGGTGCGAGCACATGGAATACTGCGTCCTAGTCTGGGAACCGTGTTTCTTCAATGAGAGCTTCTGTTCCAGTATATTTAAGCCAGTATTTCTTCTCAAAAGACACTTGGGAAACTGGGTGGAAAGACTTGTCATTGTGCAAATCAAATGTGACAAAACGCCTAGTTGGGGAAACCTGTAATGAATACTTTCTTTTAAAACAGGTTAAAGGAAGATGGAAGTGGAAGTGCTTATGACAAAGAATCTATGGCAATTATCAAGCTGAATAATACAACTGTCCTTTATTTAAAGGAAGTGACTAAATTTTTGGCGCTGGTCTGCATTCTTAGGGAAGAAAGTTTTGAACGAAAAGGTAATGGCACTTGAAAAGGCTGTTTTTACGTGAAGTTCTTTGTCATCATTTATTAGGTTCTCGAAAGTAAGAGAAGGTAATGTTGAGTGTTAGAGGATTATCTGCTCAAACTACTTTTGTCCCTTCCTTCCCATATATATAGTCCAGACCTTACCCTTCTTTTGATCCTTGACGTTTTATAAATCAAGTGTTTAATTCCAGCCTTTCTCATTTGGGGTGCTTTTAACACACGTCTGAGTGCCCGTAGTTTGGCTTTCCCCCGATTCCGTGTGCTGAGATCGTTCTTCGGCAGGCTCCCACGTTCCCCGCCTGCTTCCCGCAGGGGCCTTTCCTCATTCCGTAGCCTCTTCAGCCTTCCAAAGCGTATGGCCCTGCCAGTCCCTCCTTTCTGGAAGTTTTCCTCTCTCTATGCTTCCTGAAAACTGAGCTCTCCAAGTCATTCTATGTATTTGTTCCTCTGACCCCCTCTCCTGTTTCTTCTGACCATTTTTCTCGGTCTGAGCACTCTTCAGAGCCAAGTCTTTCTGCTCGCGTCTTCGCTTATTCTCCTGGTCAGCTCATCCAAGCCATGGCTTCAGTTAA
Organism: Paradoxurus hermaphroditus; assembly: GCA_004024585.1. Taxonomy (NCBI): domain Eukaryota; kingdom Metazoa; phylum Chordata; class Mammalia; order Carnivora; family Viverridae; genus Paradoxurus; species Paradoxurus hermaphroditus. The sequence continues at coordinate 14,263 of PITB01024419.1, read as the reverse complement.
TTTTCTCTGTGTAGTGATTAAAAGGTCACATCTCCAGCTCTGACCTGGGCCCACATTCCAGTCCCATGTTTGGAGCTGTTAGCAAGACATTTTCACTTCATTTGACTGTTATCTTGAACATGGTGTCAAAACTGAGTATTTTCACCTCCGTTTCATGACCCTCTTGGCTACCCTACTTTTGTTACTAGTTGTGACGGTTTCCTGTGTCCAAGCTCAGACGTCTGGTGGTTGTATGGTGGCGTTGCACGTCATTTCACAGAGGGTATTCTGCGTTCTCTTTATTCTATTCTTTTCCGGTACTGTTGGCCTTGAATTTTCACCCAGTCTTATTATTTGCTTCTTGGGTTTCCTCTCTGTCCCCACCGTCAGCAACTCCAATCCAGGCCCCGTGGTGCCGCAGTCATGTCCTGCGCACTTGGCACGTGTTTTGAGGGCTTCAGTGTGTGTTGTCTTTTATTCCAAAGACAGACTGGCTTTCAGAAAATTACTTCATCGTGTTATTTAAGTTCTCGTGGATCCATAATCACTCTGTTGTTCCCTGCAACAAGTCCCTCCTCTTCTGTCTGCGTTTTTAATAGTAATTTAATATTGAATGAATGACTATCATTTCACTAATGTTACCGAACCGTATCAGATAGGCAAAATTTTTGGATAAAACAAAAATGTGTGTATTCACCTTTGAGCTTCAGAACTAAAACATTGGCAGAGACATATTTGTCTTTTACGTATTTCTCATTTGAAGTCTCCTTGGCACTATGTTGAATGTCGGATTTAGTTTTCCTTTGTACGATTTATTCTTTTACTTTGTATCTTCCTTAAACAACATGGGGCTTTGTATCGCGTATCTTTGTGTAAATGATATGTAAATGGTCTTTGGCAACTTGCTTGTCCTCTTCACTCAGGATCTTTTTTGAGATTTGTTTGTATTGATAACATGTATGTTTAGTTCATTCATTGTCTCCTCACACCATACTATATGGATTGAATGTATCAGTTTATTTCCTTCTGGTTGGACACATAGATTATTTTTGAAATCACATAGAGTTTGGCAACAAACACTCAGATGCAACAAAGGAACATGTTCGCCTTTGCCCACGTGGAGAGTTTCTCTTAGGGTATGGTTAGTAGTGGATCTTGTAGAGATGCCTTCATACGTCTTCAGCTTGATGAAACATTGCTTTCCGAAGTGGCTTCACCAGTCTCACCCCTGGCAGTACTGTGTGGGAGTCCTTGTCACTTCATGTCCTTGATACTGCCTGTCAGTCTGGTAGGTGTGAAGTGGTGTCTCATCTGGTTCTAATTTTTACTTTAATTACTACTTAGGGCAGACATTTTCTGCATGGCAGGTACCTCTTCTGCCAGTTCAAGTTTCTTCTTTGGTAATTCACCTGTTCATATACGTTTAACCTGTTTGTACTTTTTAGAATTTCTTCATTTTTCTCCATTCTAATCTTAAAAGTTAAAAACAAAGCAAAAAACCCCAGCCGAACTTGAAAAAAAGGGGGTGCCTGGCTGGCTCAGTCAGAAGAGCATGTGACTCTTGATCTTGGGGTTGTGAGTTCGAGACCCCCATTGGGTGTAGAGATTACTTAAAACTTTTAAAAAAACTTAAAAACCCATTTGGCTCTGGAAGTGTTCTATATGGAATATACAGAAGTAGAGCAGTGCAGTGACTGTCTCTACCCTGCTTCCTGCCTCAGCAGTCACCAGCATGTTTTCAGTCTTGTTTTCTGTTTACCCTACCAGCTAAATCATTATTATTTTTTACTCTCTTGCTGCGGAACCTGTAAAGAAAGTAGAGAAGATAACATAATGAGTCCCTTTTATTTATTCCCCAGATTGAACGATTATCAGAATCCTAGCCAATCTTACTTCGTTTCTGAACTCCTTTCCCTACTGGGTTCTTTTGGAACAGATCTCTGACTCGACGAAATAATTTTGTCTCTGCAGATTTCAGCAGGTATCCGTAAGAGATAGTGTTCTTTTAAATTTTTTTTAAATGTTTATTTTTGAGACAGAGAGCATGAGCAGGGGAGGGGCAGAGAGAGAGGGAGACACCGACTGAAGCAGGCTCCAGGCCCTGAGCTGTCAGCACAGAGCCTGACACGGGGCTCGAACTCCCGAGCCGTGAAGTCATGACCTGAGCCGAGTCCGACGCTCTACCGACTGAGCCACCCAGATGCCCCCAGATAGTGTTCTTTTTAAAACATAACACTACCATTGATAGACATTAAAACAATGAACAGTGGTGATTTAATAATCTCGCCAAATCTCTGGCTGGTGTTCAAGTCTCCCTGATTGTCAACTTTATTTTACCATTTTCACGGCAGTCCATTTTAATGTAGTTGAACTTATCAAAACTTGTGTAGGTTTTTATTTTTTTATTTTTTCGTGAGTCTGAAAGACTTCCTGGATTCGGCTATAGTCTAACTGAGACTCGATTCCACTACTTCCCAGGGAGAATCCTCTGTCCCCGTCTCCAGTCATACCAGTTTCTTTCCTGTCTTCTACCTGTACTGGCTTCTCATTGCGAGCTCTCGCCTGTTTTTTCGTAATAGTGCTCCCCTTTCCTGCCTAATTAAATCTTGCCTGTATCCCCAGACTTCTGCCTCATCCCCGAGGCTTTCATTGGCTGCCTTTGCCTACACTAGGCTTTCTCTCGTTTAGACTTCTTTGACATTTATAGTCATTTTGACCCCATGTTGTGTGTGTGTGTGTGTATTTTTAAAATAAATTTATTTTGAGAGAGAGAGAGCTGGGGAGGGACTGAGAGAGAGGGAGGGAGGGAATCCCAAGGAGGCTCTGTGCTATCAGTGCAAAGCCCGATACGGGGCTCGAACCCGCAAACCCTGAGATTGTGACCTGAGACGAAATCAAGAGTTGGACAGTCAACTGATTGAGCCACCCAGGTGCCCTGACACCGTAGTGTTTTGACTGGTTCCTCGTGTGGTTGTCCGTACGTCCCAGTGTCCTCAAGGGCATTGATGTTTCTTCTGACCTGCCGTTCTTCTCACTGGCGTCTGTTCTCGACTCAAGGTCACCTCCTGGCCCAGAATGGCTCCCAGAGCTCTGCATTCCATACGATAAGGAGGGACGGGGCTGGGGAAAGAATGCGTCCTTTTCCTTTTAAGGGGATTTCCCAGAAGTTCCACACGCTCCCACTTACCTCAGTGGCCAGCGTTGGTCCTGTGGCCCTACATAAATACCAGGAGGGCTGGGAAATGCGACGGTCCAGCTGGGCGCCAGCGGGCTCACCCGAAATTAGGCTTCTTGCACTAAGGAAGAATGGATTTTTGGTCGACAGCTAGCCATTTCTGTCACAAAATAGAGCTGCTTGACCGAAATCTTGTTTGGAGTCCAGTTCGTGAAGCCGAAGAAGAAGGAGCCGCTTCGCCTGAGGGTCTGCCTGACGGGCCTCTCTGGTGCCTCCCGGACCCCAGGCCTCTCTTGAGCAGCATGCCCTTCAGCCCCTCGCCGGCCACCCGGAAGACTTGGAAAAGGAAAGCTTGATTATTTGAAAAGTATTTTACTTTCACTTTAGATTTTATTGTAAATTTTCTTAGCACATTTCCCTTCCTAGTTGTTGTATTTATTTACCCGCCTCCTGCCCAGGCCCCAGAGGTAACATTGTTAACAGTTCGGGCGTCTGCTCTAGCGTAGGGGGTTCCTCCTAAAATCCCTATGTTGCTTTACCACGTTGCAGTTATTCCTAATAGATTATTTCACAAGTGACACTTGGGGGGCCTGATCTTCTTTTTCTCTCTGGCAGGTTTAATAGACTACAACTTCCACTGTTTCCGGAAAGCTATTCATGAGGTTTTTGAGGTGGGTGTGACTTCTCACAGGAGCTGTGGTCACCAGACCAGTGCCCCCAGCCTGAAGGCCTTGACACACAATGGCACGCCGCGAAATGCCATCTAGCCTGAATTCCAGCTGTCGGGGCTGCGTGCCGGCTTACTCTTCACCCCAGGGTCGATGCCACGTGCTACGGGACATGGGAGTTGCCGCTTGTGGGAATCCTGCTGCCTGTCCCACCAGAGACAAGGGGTAGAGCTTCTCACTTGGACGAAAACCCCTTCAGCCAGTGGTGTGCAACTGAAGCTACTATTTCTTTCTTTCTTTCTTTTTTTTTTTTAATGGCAAAAAAAGAATTCTAAAGACCACAGAACTCAAGTGTGTCTTCCTCCTCTTTGGGGTCCTATTTTAAGTAGTTGGGGTATTTTGGACCCGGAGATAACCCCACTTACCCATCCTCACCAGAGACCACTGCTGTCGGTTACCGGTTGGTAATAATAGAAAGGACTGAGTTTTTATATGCTTCACTTAGGTTTTCATTTGAGTAGTCTCTAAAGATCCTGCCTTGCTTAAGTTCTAACACTGCCTCTCCGATTTCAAGTCTGGACGTTGCACACCCAAGACCTTCTCAGTGCATTTGCTTGCTAACTCCGAAGACACATGGTCTGGCCGCAGCAAAGGCCGAACGTTCCCGTATTTGCTCCCGAGGAAGCGAGAGCGTTGCGTGCTGCCTCAGGTCCAGAGCAAGGCGCCGCCGCGGCCGCCGCGTTCGTCCCCTCGGAGGCGTTGAGGAAGAAACTTCACAACCGAAGACCGATCTTGCGCCTGTGTTTTGGGTACCAGCTGTCCGGGTTCTCTCTCCTCCATTGGAAAAGCGATCATGATCAGTGTAACGATGGGAATTTAACAGATTGGTTTTCCCCACGGTCTCCTCCTCCGAGGGGAGAAATTTCATTATGTCATTGAACTCTTTAGCCCACTTTCGTTTAAACTTGGTACTGGCCGCTTTCGTTCTAAGCTACTTAGCTTCTTTGAGAATTGCTGTTCTGTTAACCGCGAATGACCCTGAGGCACTGGTGGGCTGTCCGCTAGGAGTTGGAGAGAGCGCCTGGCACCACAACGTGTGTCACTAAACATACTTTGTCTCCAGTATTCTGACACCAAGTGTCAACTGTGGTACTTTCTTCACCTAGGATATTAATTCATAATTGTTTCTTTTTGTTGATGGTTGATACCCTGTCCGTTGATTGAAAGTTACACGTTATTTTTACTCGACATGCCCAGTAGTCCTGTATTCCAAAGCCGCTGGACCACTCGAGTACGTAAGTGCCACTGTTTCATGAAATCTGTGCACCTGGGTCCGTAAACCGAACAGTGGGGCTTGGAGCGCTTCCTGCAGAGGATTCTGACTGTCGAGCGTGTCCCTGGACCATGGTGATATCCAAAAGAAAATGCTTTTATATTTATAGATTATTTCACTGAACTATATACGATGGGTATCAATAAATGTATTTACTCCAGCATCTGTTTTTATTTGCCTCGGCTAGGAGGAGGGTGGGGCGCTGGAGCACCGGGTTGTCTCATTTCGTCCGTTTCTTTCGCTGCCACGTATGGTTAACGTACCGTATGTTTTAGGACTTCCGGCTCTGTCCTGAGGCAGGAATTTCCCGCCCGGGTCTAGACCTCTCTCCCGGCCCGTTTCTGCCGTGGGTAGGAAGCCTAGGCCTCGGTGAAAATGGTTTTTTGGTTGTGTTTCATAGCCACAAATTTCTCCTGTGGTGGGGAGTATCCAGGGCTGGCGTGACGGACGTGTTATATCCACGCCAGGAAGGGGTGAGGAGGTGAATTAAGTACAACATGATCTAAGACTTTGTGCCAGTTCCCAGCGTGTTCATTTCTTCCAGTTCCTGGGATACTTTTTTTTTTTTTTTTTAAGAGATGGGGTGGAGAGCGGGGGGTTTGTAGTGGGGGTAGAGAGAGAAGCCCAAGCAGGCTCCACACTTAGTGTGGAGCCTGATGTGAGGCTCGATCCCACAACCCTGGGATCCTGACCTGAGCAGAAATCACGAGTTGGACACTCAACCGACTGAGCCACCCAGGTGACTCCCAGGTACTCGTTTGTCAATTTTTATTTTTTTTCACTCTTTATTCTGAGAGAGAGAATGCAAGCACGATGGGGGAGGAGCAGAGAGAGGAGAGAGGGAGGATCCTGATCAGGCACAGCATGGAATGCAGACGTGGGACTTGATCTCACAACCGTTGAGATCATGACCTGAGCTGAAATCAAGAGTCGGATGCTTAACAGACTGAGCCCCCCAGGTGCCCCTGGGATACTCACTATTGACCCTTATGTGTTGGTGGTGCTTGTCTAGTTAGGTGTGATCTAAACTGATTGGGGTGAAGTATACATTCGTTTATAGAAGGGAGGACGGTGGATAGAAGCTGAAAGACAATTTTTTAATGTTTTTTATTTTATTTTTGAGAAAGGGAGAGACGGAGCACAAGTAGGGGAGGGGCAGAGAGAGAGGGAGACCCAGAATCTGAAGCAGGCTCCAGGCTCGGAGCCGTCAGCACAGAGCCCGACGCGGGGCTCGAACTCACTGACGGTGAGATCATGACCTGAGCTGAAGTCGGCCGCTTAACCCACTGAGCCACCCAGGCGCCCCAAGCGTTTTTTTTTTTAATATTTCGTTTTGAGAGAGAGAGCAAGAGGGGGCGGGGTAGAAAGAGGGAGACCGAATCTGAAGCGGAATCCAGGGCCCGAGCTGTCAGCACAGAGCCCAGTGCAGGGCTCGAACTCCTGTGTCGTGATATCATGACCTACGCCGAAGTCAGATACTTAACGACTGAGCCACCCAGGCACACTGAAGTTGAAAGGTTTTTAATTTTCATGATCAGATTACTTTAAATTCAGTTTTAAAACTGTGAAATCACAGAAACGTTAAGAACTCCCAAAACAGCTAATCCTGTATCCTTTTTCAAATTATGGAAACTGTGAAGTCCAGAGGAGTAAAGAATCCTTTGTCTGGAGTCACAGAGCGGATGACCATGTAAATCCCATGGAATTTATGTGGAAGGGATGCCGTGAATAATTACGCCAGAGTGAAGGGTGTAAACCGGCGCCGTCCTGGTCAACCAAGGTTGGCCGGCCTGGTCCCAGGCGCAGTTAGTGCGCGGTGGGGTCTGTGTTCCAGACGTGGCGGCCCAGGGCTGCCCGCCTGTGTCTCCAGCCTCAGGCGCCCCTTGGTTAAATGGAGATCGTGCCTCAAGGTGAGTACATCACAGCACACAGGCGCCCCAGGAAATTTTTTCCCCCTGCTGCTATGGAAAATTACAAATTCAGGGGGCGATTAAGGAGAAAAGTTGACAAATGGGGAAACAGAGGCAGTGAATGAGGGCGACAACTCGGGATTAAAAGAAATGGAAGGATTCTGTGAAACTATTAGGAAGGGTTTGTCTGCTTCTCTGTTCCAGGCTACCTCAGAGAGAACGGCAACATATGGCTACATAGAACCTTTCCAGTCTCTTGGAGCAGATGGTTTAGCTATTTCGTGTATCACATTCGCTCCCGTTCACTCGCACAGTCTCCTGCGCGTGCGCGCACACACACTCACACACAGCGAAGTCCCAATATAGGTGTTGAAGGTATTTGTCAATCTACCTTCTACATGATGTAGAATGCATTCAGAGAAACGAATGATTTTAAAGCTAGAATTAAGATAGTTACAAGCTTTGTAGTTGGGGAAAGCAATGCGTGTGATTTGTGGATTTCGTTAAGGTTCTCTCTTTGTCCTGTTTTGCAAATGCCGAAAGCCTTTCTAGTTCTATCCCAAGGAGGTTATTAGTGAAGGTCGTTACCATTTTCCATCTAAGCTAGTGAAGTAACTTAAAACACTCCCCTATGTCCCCCAGACACGCCTAAAGGAACATAGTTTCTAAAGGCAGTTGGGCTACAGGTTGGGTGTGGCTGGAGTGTTTCTGTTAATAGCATTTTCCCTGAACTGCTGGGAACATGAAGAGCAGCAGGGGAGACCGGAAGGGGGAGCAACTTCTAGCAACTATTTTAGAGGGTATATAGGTACTACTTCATGGAACCTTCACAATACCTTGTGAAGTAGGTACTATATCCCTATATTGAGGATGGGAGAAAAGGCATGGAGGGACTCCGTTGTGGGTGGTGGAGTCAGAATCGGAAACCAATTCAACCAATGCAGTTTGATTCCAGAACTTGTGTCTTTAAAACACCGTGTGACCTTGCTTCCTTAAGTAGGGGGGGAGGGTTTGCTCCTGGGATGTTTTGTGGAAAAAGGATCCTATGGTCGAATTTTGGAAATAGCATTCTGTAGTGTTTTGGAGATTTACTATTTTCAGTCAAATATTAAAGGTTCTGCAATAGTGTAAACTTTTTACCTCCGTTCATACCCGATGTGCTTCAGTTTATGTGACCCTCTAAGAAATGCCTGCTCGGGGCACCTGGGTGGATCAGTCAGTTGAGTGTCCGACTCTTGATTTCGGCTCAGGTCATGATCCCAGGGTTGTGGGATCGAGCCCCGCATCAGCTCCTCACTGAGTGTGGAGCCTGCTTAAGATTCTCTCTCCCTCTGCCCCTTTCTCCTGCTCACGCACTCTCTCTCCCCCTCTCTCTCTCAAAGGAAAAAAAAAATGCCTACTCAAGCAGTATATAATGAATACATTGAAGGACACTTTACTGAAATGTTTTCGGGGGGATTGGAAGTAGGAGTCCATTTTCCCAGCATCTTAATACAACCTTCGGTGACCTGGTTGTGTCAGAGAGTAAAGCCTGTATATTTTCACCATTGAGCCATAGCTCTTGTGCTTCTTTCAGCCCGGAATCGGCTTCCGTTGCCCTATAATGCCAGATCCTCCGTAAAAAGCCCTCTAACCACTCCCTTTTCCTTCGTCTACTCCCCTATCCCTGCACCTGGACACGTGTGGGTCTGTCCACCCCTTTCTTGGTGATTTGCTGGGTACCTGTTCTCGTCTGGAGTGACGGGGGAAGCATATTTTGCTACCACGCAGCACTTCCTCAATATCTCATACGACGAAAGCCTGGGCCCATTTAAATCGCCTTTCACTGCAGCTTTGATGCGAAGGAGGGGGTGCCTTTCTGGTCCAGGTAGCAACTTTTCCCTCGGTTTGGCCGTAGGGGCCGATCCCTAAGTGTTCTACCTCTAGGTGGCGGTGTTGTACTATTCAAACACCGCGTCTGGCTTTCCGCCTCCAGCAGATTTGCCCTGCTCTGAAAGTTCAAATTGTCCGGATCACCCAGGTGTACACCCAACTTAGAGATCCGAAGAGTGGCTGAAGCTGTTTCCCCTAAAATAATATTCAGGACTGATCTGAGACATCTTAGAAGGGCAGAAGTTTGTGATTTTCTGCTTTTCTTATCTGCTATCTGCTTTTTAACCAGGGGTGGGGTAGGCTGGAGGTTGTAACATTGTAACATCGTTCACTTGGTGGACTATGAGTTACAAAGGGGCCTTGAGAAGGCGGCTCTCTCTACACTCCTACGGCAGACAGGACTCCGTGCTTCCTAAGCCATCTGTTGTAGCCGTGTGCGCTCTTAAAGACTCCCATGGAAGGAAACGCCACACATTTGAATGAAAACACCTGCTTTCATTAGCTTCCTTTGCCTCAAATGAGGTCTTTTGTAATTATTTCCCTCCTGAGAGCTAAAACACTGCACAGGAAAAGGCTGCAATCCATTATCCTTCCTCGGGCACTTGTGTTTCTTTCTTCTGGGGCCATATCATCTCTCCACAATCCCCAGCTGGGACCCTGTTCTGCAAAGACAGATTAAAAAAACACTTTTTTTAACGTTTATTTTTGAGAGAGAGAGAGCACAAGCGGGGGTGGGGACAGAAAGAGAGGGAGACAGAATCTGAAGCAGGCTCCAGCTCTGAGCTGTCAGCACAAAGCCTGACGCGGGGCTCGAACTCATGAACCCTGAGCTCATGACCTGAGCCAAAGTCCCATGCTTTAACCGACTGAGCCACCCAGGAGCCCCTGGAAAGACAGATTTTAATGTACACAGAACTAGATACATCAATTTATCTTTGGAACTGTTTAAAATATAATTGTGAAATTGCCAAAGGACAGTTATAATGAGGAATTGCGTTGAAGGGAACCCCCCGCCCGGGCCCCTGCTTCAAAGTGCCTGTCATTCCCAGTGTGTTGGTACCAAAGTGTTATAACTTCCACTTTAAGACCGCTTCCACTTTTACACTTTATTTATTGGTTTGTTTTTTGTCTGAGAGACAGAGAGTGTGTGTGTGTGAGTGGGGGAAAGGGGCGGCGGGGGGAATCCCAAGCAGACTCCACGTTCAGCATGGAGCCTGTCTCGGGGCTCATCCCGTGACCCTGGGATCATGACCTGAGCCAAAATCAAGGACCCTCAACCGACCGAGCCACTCAGGCGCCCTGAGACCCTTAGGCTTTGAAAAGCATCTTTTGAGCTGAAGTGGCCAAACATCAGAAGGCATGTGGCAGACGATTAATTTGGTTTAAAACAACATAACCTGCAGAACGAAAAAGCCTGGGCTACAAAAATGGAATATTAATGTTATTTTTAAAGAGAAATGCTAGTACATTCATTTGGTAATATTCCTCCCCTTCTTTCCCTGTCCTCTCTCCGCCCTCTATTCAAATAGGCGTGCAAAGTTGGTGGGAATGCAAACTGGTGCAGCCGCTCTGGAAAACAGTGTGGAGGTTCCTCAAAAAAAAAAAAAAAATAAAATAGAACCTCCCGATGATCCAGCAAGAGCACTGCTAGGAATTTACCCAAGGGATACAGGAGTGCGGATGCCTAGGGGCACGTGTACCCCAACGTTTAAAGCAGCGCTTTCGACAAAAGCCAAATTATGAAAAGAGCCTCGAATGTCCATCAACTGACGAATGGGTAAAGAAGACGTGGTTTATACACACAATGGAATACTACGCGGCGATGAGAAAGAATGAAATCCTGCCATTTGCAGCAAGGTGGATGGAGCTGGAGGGTATTATGCGGAGTGAAATAAATCAGAGAAAAGACAGATACAATGTTTTCACTCATAGGTGGGTCTCGAGAAACTGAACCGAAGACCATGGGGGAGGGGAAGGGGGAAAAAAAGTTACAAACAGAGAGGGAGGGAGGCAAACCATGAGACTCTTAAACACTGAGAACAAACTGAGGGTAGGTGGGGGGAGGAGGAGAAGGGAAAGCGGGTGATGGACACAGAGGAGGGCACTTGCTGGGATGAACACTAGGTGTTGTATGGAAACCAGTTTGACAATAAATTCTATTTAAACATAAATAAATAAATAAAAGTAAGTAGGGTTGAAAACAACAACGACAACCACCAAACAGGCGTGCAGGCTTTGTGTTCCAGGTGACGAGTCAGCTGAGAAGTGAGTGTTAATTACGTGGAGCGGACGGGGCTTATCTGACTCTGCAAAGCAGCGCTGGAACTCTCTGTTCTGGGGCTTTGTCCCAGAAAAGGCGCTGGCGTGACCGCTTTGGAAGATGAACTGAGAAGTCAGCTTACGGCCCCCGCCCGGCTATTTCCCTAACACCTGCCGTGACTGTGGAAATGGAACTGTTTGCCCTTTCCACGCTTGGAGGATGCTTTGGTGTGCACTGTTGCGCCTCCTGGCTCCATGTCGAAGACCGAAGGCTCTTTGGGCTCTGTTTCCTCACTTTGTGACCCCGGAGGCCGGCTATTGATGGAGATGGCATAATTGAGAAAGGCAAGCTCTCTGGCTGAAAGGAACTCATTTAGGTGTCAGGGGGCCCAGGATCTCAGGGCAAGGGTTCTCTGGGGCTGGAGGGAGGGGAAGAAGGCGGAGCCAAATGGAGGCGGAGCTGGCATCCTGAGGGGGCGGGGCAGAACCTGGGGAAAGCCAAGGTCAAGCCGCAGCAGGAGGGAGGATGGCTGGGGAAGACGTCAGAAAAGTCATGTCAGCAAGAAGGAAACCAGGTAGGCTGTGAAATGCGAAACGCAGCACAGGTACCTGAGGATGAGACCTTAATTTTGCTTGGGAGTATTGGTGACTTGCTTGGGAGTATCGGGGCCACTTTCTGCTTCTGTAGGTCCTCGACTCTCCCTCCCAGTTGTTGTTAGATCCTTGAATTATTTATTCTTGATTTCTTTCAGATTCCAGAGAACGGCTATTAAAGTGCTTGTTTAACTGGTATTTTCATACCAGTTAAAAATGGCCCCAATTTTATTTTTTTATTTTACCCCAGGCCACACCCTTGCCGCATTTTATCTCAGTTCTTACAGGAATCTGTTTGCCTCTGACTTTTTTCTTCATTTTCTTTTAGAAAAAAATTTTTTAAATGTTTTATTTATTTTTGAGAGCAGGAGAGACAAAGCATGATCAGGGGAGGGGCAGAGAGAGAGAGAGACACAAAATCCGAAGCAGGCTCCAGGCTCTGAGCTGTCAGCACAGAGCCCTACGGGAGGCTCGAACCCACAGACCTCGAGATCATGACCTGAGCCGAAGTCAGACGCTTAACTGACTGAGCCACTCGGGCGCCCCTTTTCTTCGTTTTCAAAGTCTGTACCAGCCTAGAAGAATGATAGTACTATTTTTGTTAAAATTTTTGTTAAAATTATTAGCAGTAGTATCGGCGCCATAATATTTGAGTGCTTACAATTCACCGGCCGTTGTACTAAGAGCTTTACTTATGCCTTCTCATATGTCATGAAGTTAGAGCTTTACTTATGCCTACCAATGTCATGAAGTTAGAGCTGTTGTCTGTTTTACAGATGAGGAAACTGAGGCACAGGGAGGCTACGGAATTGCAGGAGCATATTGCTAGTCACTGGCAGAGCTTGGGCTTGAAGTCCCATCCGTCTGACGCCAGGGCAAAGGTCCGCCTTCTTAGTAGCAGCGGATCATCTGAGAGGCTGAGTCTATAGAAGGAGGAAGGAAAATGGCTACATGATGACTCTCAACAGTTTTCCCCAGAGCTCTTTGGGAGTAGCCGTAGACACCCTTTGTGGCCCAGGGAGGACACCTGTTCAACAAACAGGGAACCGTTTCCAGCCTCCCTTGCGATTAGGGATGGTTACGTGGCTGAGTTCTGGCTAATAGAATGCGAGTGGAGGTGACGTCACTTCCAGGCCTGGCCCATCAAAATCTCGTTACCCATGATCCTCCGTGCGCGATCCTTTTTCCTTCCGCCATGTTGCTGCCGATGAGCACGACACTGTCACAAATGCAGAGCCTTGACCTGCAAGGAACCTGGCTGGATTCATGATTTCCTTTTCTGGAAGGGGCAGCTGATGACCAGAAGCACTTTCATCGAGCTGTTGCGTAAGCAGTGAATAAGCGTCTCTGATGTGAAGTCTTTGAGATTATGAGCTTTGTTTTTTATAGCAGCTGGTGTTGTCCTAACTATACACCAGCACACTAGGTAGGTCACGATTCTTGGCCAGGGGCTCAGTTAGGTAGTGAGTGAGTCGGCAAATAATCTCTGGAAAGAAGTGAACTAGAAAGATGCAGTTTTGGGGCGCCTGGGTGGCTCGGTTGGCTAAGCATCTGATTCTTGGTTTTGGCTCAGGTCATGATCTCATGGTTTGTGAGTTCAAGCCCCGCATAGGGCTCTGTAATGACAGTGCGGAGCCTGCTTAGGATTCTCTCTCTCCTCTCTCTCTGCCCCTCCCCAGCTTGCGTTTTCTCTCTCTCTCAAAAAAATTAATTAAAAAGAAAGAAAGAAAGAAAGATCTAGTTTTTGTGGCCAGTTGTGAAATGCCAAAATAAGTTTTCAGGCCAAGGAGATTATAATGATTACAGAACTTGAAGTCTGTGATTTGTTAGGTATTCTTCAGGACAAACTTCTTGAAAAAAAATTTTTTTTTTAATGTTTATTTTTGAGAGAGAGCGAGTGAGAGACAGAATCCGAAGCAGGCTCCAGGCTCTGAGCTGTCAGCCCAGAGACCGATGCAGGGATCGAACCCACGAACTGCAAGATCAAGACCTGAGCCAAAATCGGACGTTTAATCGACTGAGCCACCCAGGAACCCCCAAGGCAAACTTCTAATGCAAGGAGCTCATCGTATGACAGTAGGAGTCGGTGGAAGGGTTTGGAGAGTCCTGACTTTGTGTGCAAAATCACATGTACCAACCGGACTAAGGGAACCTGGCCTTCCCCCACATTCCCCAAGGGGTCTTCCCCCAATAAAATGAAGGACCAGTTGTGAAGCTGAACACAAACCACTTAAGAGGCTTATTGAGAACAGAAATAAAAAACCCGACTTGGCCGACTGTTTTGGAGTTCACGTTTTTTTCCTGGGATTTCCATTTCTCCCCGTTGTATATATAAAACTAATCAAGGGAGAGCTTTTCTTAAAACCAATATATTAGCATATGGTACAAGTGTCAATGAGCAAGTAAAATAGTCCGGGTAAGGGAAATCATGAATATAAAACATAATTGTCTTGGTCAAGTAGCACATGAGGCC
>PITB01024418.1:0-24270 GCA_004024585.1 Paradoxurus hermaphroditus | reverse complement strand
CGGCGACGAGGAGCGCTTCTACGTGGAGGGCCTCTCGTTCCCGGACGCCAGCTTCACGGGGCTCGTGTCCTTCCACGTCACGCTGCTGGACGACTCCAACGAGGTAGGGAGGGGCGGCCGGGCCGGTGCGGGGGGTGGGGTGGGGGTGGGGGGGGCGAAGGGTTGGGGACGGGCTCCGCTGGCAGGAGGGCCCCACCGCCTCTGCCTGCGACTCTCTAGAAGCTAAGAAGTGCCGGCGGCTCGCGCGCGCGCGGGGCCTTCGTGATCCTGGACTCAGCCAGGCCTCTGGGTGCCGTGGGCCTCGCTCTTCCCCGTCTGCTCCCCCCCCCCACCCGTAGGATTTCTCCGAGTCCCCGATCTTCACCGACACCGTGGTGTTCCGCGTGGCACCCTGGATCATGACACCCAGCACCCTGCCGCCCCTGGAGGTCTATGTGTGCCGGTGAGTGTGTGTGGTGGGGGAGGGGGCAACAGGGGTCCTTCTGGCCCTGGAGGCCCCTGTGGTCTCCAGACCCGGCTCCACCCTGAGCCGCTGTCCCTGGGCTTGCCTGCAGCGTGAGGAACAACACGGGTTTTGTGGACGCTGTGGCCGAGCTGGCCAGGAAGGCCGGCTGCAAGCTGACCGTGTGCCCGCAGGCTGAGAACCGCAATGACCGCTGGATCCAGGTACCTCGGACAGCGCCCGGCCAGGATCCTGCCTGGGGGGAGGGGGCCGGCTTGTCCCAGCCGCGGCTGGCGGGAGGTCATGTAGGAGCCTTCAGAAGGCCCCAGGTGCTACGAGGGTCCTCCCCAGGGCGCTCCTGTCTCTCCCTCTAGACCTAGAACTCTCCTCTCCAGAACTTTCCGGAGACCCAGGCACGCCCCATGGTGGATTGAACTCCCCCGTTCGCCCATGGGATCTGGGCTAGGCTCGGGGCTGGCCCTGAAGGGGGCTGGGGGGCGGGGTGTGGGACGCACTCCCTGCCCTCGGCAGCCTGGTCCTGTGGTCCCCCACGGAGGGCGGCTCTGTCCCCCTGGGACACGTGGCAGTATCTGGAGAAATCTGGGGCTGTCACGCCGAGGGTGGCGTGGCTCCTGGCTGCTGGTGGGTGGAGCTCAGAGAAAGGCATCCTGCGACATCCTACAAGGAACACACAGGGTGGCCCCGAGACAAAGAAGGATCTGGAAGGATCCGGCCTCGAGCGTCAATAGTGTCGCAGCTGAGAAGCCCTGATGTGGTGAATTATTGCAGCAAAGTCCCCGCTCCTGTAACTGAAGGCGCAGCAGGGGCGCCAGCAAAGTGCCAGAAGGCGTGGAGGACGGTGGCGTCACCTCTGTCTGGGGGACGGGTAAAGACCTCCAGGAGGAAGTGCGTCTGGGTGGGACCCGATGGGCAAGGAGAGCCCCCACTCATCGAGCACTTAGGGGGTCACGCGTGGGGTCCTTTTTACCTTCCCGACACCTCCCTGCTGTCACCCCCCTGAGGAGCCGTCGGGGGGCAGACGCCCAGGGCCCCGGAGCTGCGAAGGGCCATGTCGGGGTTCCTCGCAGAAGGCCAGCGTGTGCAAAGGCCCAGACTGGGGAGGCACGGGGAAGAATGTCTTGTGCTCTCGCTGGCCAAGGCCAAGTTTCTGTGAAGGGCAGGAGACCCTGCACGCCAAGCTCGGAAGCTTTCCTGGCTGGAGGTTCGTCCGATGAGGCGGAGGCTCGGGGCAGGATGGGCTGGGTTTGGAGCCCGGCTGTGCCCCTGACTAGCTGTGTGCCCACGGACAATAGTTAGACCTCTCTGTTCCTCACTTTCCCCATCTGTAACATGGGTAACAATGGTGCCTCCGCACAGGTGTGTAATGCGGACTCGTGGAATTAATATTTATCAAGAGTTTGGAGCAGGGCCAGGCACATCACCGTGAGCTTCTCATTGGATATACGGTTCATCGGTGCCGGCCCGTCTTTGTCTCCAGGACCAGAGGGCTCAGGACCGAGCTGGGCTGAACGTTCAGCAGTCGGAGAAGGAGGCGGGTCTCTACCTCCTCGGGTCAGCCCCGGCCGGCTGCCAACCCCATGTGGAGGCCAGAGGTGCCGGCTGATGCCCAGTGACTTCTTTGTCCAAGTCAGGCCACCCTGAGCCCCTCTCTGTGTCCGATCTGTCACAGGGGGACACTCCCAGGGTCACACTCACCCTCTCATTCGTTCCCGCCTGGCCTGCTGTGTGACCCTAGGCAAGAGTGTCCCCTCTCTGAGCCTCCGGCCCCTCCTCCGGCCAGCAGGCATCACGCACCCCTGCCCTCTTCACCCCGAAGGGCAAGGCAGGCCTGAGATGTAGAACCCCCATGAACGGTCTTGTCCAAAGTTCTCGGTGCCAAACGAGGGTTGACCGTCCACGCGGTGTCTCTGTGGGTCGCAGGACGAGATGGAGCTGGGCTACGTTCAGGCGCCCCACAAGACCTTCCCGGTGGTCTTCGACTCCCCCAGGAACGGAGAGCTGCAGGACTTCCCTTACAAAAGGATCCTAGTGAGTGTCCTGGCCGCTGCCGGGCGCTGCAGGCCGAGGGCCACGCCGGGGTGGAGGGGCTGGGGGGCTGCCCTGGGAACCGCGCCCTTCAGGGACAGAAGTGCCCAGAAAAATGGCGAGAGATGCCCCAATGAGCAACGAGTGACTTTCTGGTGTACGTACGTACCAAACGTTGCACGGGACGTAGTTATACTAGAAATGTATTCGTTCATCTGAAATTCAGATGCACCCGGGCATCCCCCGTACTTTTCTTTACTAAGCCTGGCAGCCCTGGGTAGGGGAGGAGGGGCCGCGCTGCTGTCAGGAACACGGGCTTTGCCATCAGAACCGCCCGGCTCTGCTATTCACGTGCTGTGTGACTCTTGGTGAGTCACTCGCCCTCTCTGAGCCTCGGTTTCTTCATCAGCACGCATGATGTGCTAGCTGCCCCGGCCTCCCGGGGTTTCGTGAGGCTTCTCTGTGGCTGCGCAGAGGAGCCTGTGACACCGTTAGCTGACATCGTTGGTAATGAGCGCTGCTGCGAAGACGGGGCTTTGCCCAGGACCTCCGTAAAGAAGGAGGGGAGACTCCCTGGGGGCCGTAGACACCGCGAGGCCCTTCCACAGACGTGGGACCTCCCACCCGGCCCTCAATATCATTTAAGCTCCTTCAAAGACATGGCCCTGGGGAGATTTCCCCTTTCCCAGGGTTGAAAGACCGAGGCTCCACCCCCAGCCTCCGGGTCACCAGGAACACCGGGTACTTGCCCTCGGGCCGGACTTGGCAGGAAGGCTCTTCCAGGGGTAAGGGGAGGCCACAGCCTTGGGTTCCACGTCTAATGGGCAGTGTGACCTTTCTACGGCCTTCCTGTGACCACGAGGAGTATCCCCGGCTCCTGTGGCAGCAGGGCCAGAGCGCCTGTGTCTTTCCCAGCCTAGGACTCGGCGCAGGGGTGAGATGCCGAATAGACCAGACCCCTGTCTTTGACTCAGTGTTTCCATCTGAAGAATGGGCAGGACTCCTGTCTCAGCCTGGAGGAGCTCAGAGCTCAGCAAGTTGGTTCCAGCTCTCTCTGGTGACCCCCACCCCCGTCCCGCCCTGCCACCCCTAGCCTGACTCCATTCCCCTCGCCAGGGTCCGGATTTCGGCTACGTGACTCGGGAACCGCAAGACAGCTCCGTGAGTGGCCTGGACTCCTTCGGGAACCTGGAGGTCAGCCCACCCGTGGTGGCCAACGGGAAGGAGTACCCCTTGGGGCGGATCCTCATCGGGGGCAACCTGCCCGGGTGAGAGAGCAGTGGGGACAGGCGTTCCGGGGGCGGAGGGGAGTGCCGGTGGCCGAGTGGGGGGGGCGGCGAGGGGCCCTCCTGCTCCCGGGCGAGAGCCGGAAAGGAGGGATAAAACTCTAGCTCTGGATGTGGGGGCCGGGGTGCGGCGGGCTGTTCACCACCGTCCACACTTGACCCCAGGAAGTTCGAAAAGGCCAAAGTGGGCCTAGACCCAAGATCTCATTCAGTCCAGCCTCTCCTTTTCACAAGTGAGCCCAGAGAAGGCGAGTGACCTGGTACAGGCCACACCGAACACACAGTCAGGACATAGCTTAGGTCTTCTGATTCTGTAATTAAATGATATTGCCAGTACAATCTATGAATTGTTATAGACAAAAAAGCCTCAAGTCTCAACAGTCCTGGAGGAATTATATTTCAAGAGCTTGTTCATACTATGATGTAAATGACTACTATCAGATATTTTCCTGAGAACGGGAGAAGGAAGGTACAGGGCATGGACAATGAGATGTCATACCCCACGCAGAGAGAGAATAACAGATTATTTGTGGTTCAACATGTGACACAGAGATCCTGATGCAAGAGAAAAGGACTTGCACGGTAACGGTCATTTGCTCTGGAACTGACCGAGACATTGGGCCAACCAAATCCAACACAGCAGTTAGGACAGGTTGTTGAGATCGAATAACGGGTGAATCAAGAGGCTTGGGAGGGGACCGCCCGCCCTCAACACGGGACCCCCCAGAAAGAGGGAGTTTGGGCCGTGCCAGGAGACTCTTCTGCAGAAGGCGAGAGAAGACCGGGGCGTGGGCCCGCGAGCACAGAATGCCGGGGCCACGAGGCCTCTTGGGGCGATCTCGGCCGCCGCTCTTCCCGCCGACGTACGGGAGGGTGCGGCCACCGCAGGAGAGACGCGAGTTAAACGCCGAGAAGAGCCGGCTGGCCCCCGGGCGTGGGATGGGGCGGGGACTCGGTCTCTCGGACAACGTGGGGACATGGCGGACCGGGTGGGTCACCAGCCGGGTGTGACCCAGCTGTCCTGCACCCTCGCGAAAGCTCGCCCCGAGCAGAACGTGCTGTCTCTCCTGCTTACGAAACACTGTGTGGTGTTTTTTGTTTAAAAAAAAATCAGATACTGCGGGGCGCCGGGTGGCTCCGTGGGCTAAACGTCCAGCTCTTGGCTTCGGCTCAGGTCGTGATCATTCGCTCCATGAGTTCAAGCCCCGCGTCGGGCTCTGTGCTGGCAGCACGGAGTCTGCTTGGGACTCTCTCTCTCTCCCCCTCTCTCTCTGCCCCTCCCCTGCTCTCTCTCTCTCTCTCTCTCTCTCAAAATAAATAAATTTTTAAAAGCACAGATACTGCAGAAACCTTGAACTGTTGTCATTCCATTTCCCCCTAGGCGGTTTTAAGTTAAACCATTTTTTTAACCCCTTGGGCCGCAGGTCCAGCGGCCGCCGGGTCACGCAGGTGGTGCGGGACTTCCTCCACGCGCAGCGGGTGCAGCCCCCAGTGGAGCTCTTCGTGGACTGGTTGGCCGTGGGCCACGTGGATGAGTTTCTGAGCTTCGTCCCTGCCCCCGATGGGAAGGTAAGGGCCGGGGCGACGCGCCTTGTCCCCGGTGTCCGAGTCGGAGGATGAGTTCTGGGGAGGGGACCGAGCCGAGGCCGGCGGGCTCAGGTGGCTCTGCCCTCCCCACACAGGGCTTCCGGATGCTCCTGGCCAGTCCCAGCGCCTGCTTCAGGCTCTTCCAGGAGAGGCAGAAGTGGGGCCATGGCAGGGCCCTCCTGTTCGAAGGGGTCGGTGGTGAGTGCCAGTGCCGTGTCCCTCACCGCAGCCTTCCTGTCCCCTTGCCGAAAGCAAGGCAGACTTGAGGGAGGGACGGAAGGTTCTATAGCAGGCCGTCCCCTGAAACCCAACGGCCTCGCTGCCACTGTACGCCTTGCGCCGCCAGCGCCCACAGCCCGTGGCTGGGGCAGAGACGTGGCCAGCTTTGTGGGCACGTGACCAGCGCCGTCAGACAGCGCCCTCCCCTCAGAAGGTTTGACGCTCTGCTGTCACCGTCTTGAAATTCTTAACAATCTGTGCCTTGTGAGTGACTCTCCTGCCTCCCGGGGGTGAGACCGCTCTGCGCCCCTCACTCCCTGGAGCCCCACCACGCAGGTGTCCATGACCGAGGGAGCGCAGCATCAGAAAGCAAGCGAAAACCCAACGTGACAGGGCAGGAGGGAGACCGTGGAGGAAAGAAAGAGCTCTCTGTTTTAGTACCTTTAGCGATCCCTTTCCCCCTGCTCATTTTGCTTAGAAGGAATCACAAGAGAGCGTGCTGGCGGGGGCCGAAGCGGATGGCCAGGCTTGCCGGAATGGCTCATGTTCCTATCCCCACCAAGACCGTGTGGCTCCTGGAGGGTCCTTCCTCTCTGACAGGGACCCTGGGGGTCTCAGGGCAAAAACCTTTGGCTGGGGGCGGTGGGGGGGGCGGATCATAGATTTTCTTGGCCCCAGGGGAGGTAAATGGTGTCCTGGGCCAAACCTACCTCCGAGAGAAGAGCTTCTGCAGAAGTCAGAAGCGCCCAAGTAGAACGTTCCAGTCGCTTTCTGCCCATGTTACGATCCTCACCCCCTTCCCGGCAGCAGCCTGGGACCCCAGCTGTAAGACGAAAGAAATCGTCTTCCCGACCCCGTTGTTCCCATAGGGACCGCGGTTAAACGCCTTTGAGCCCAGACCCAGCCTTAAAAAGCCTCAAGTCCAGATGTTACGTACCAGGGAGAGGCAAAGTCACCTTGGCCTTTCCTGGAAGCACCGCGCTGCCCGCGAACAAGGCCTGGGTTATTCCGGCCGCCCAGCTAGGAAGGAGGCTGCGGGCATCACAGCTGTCAGGCACACACGCAGCCACCGTGCTGCCCCAGACACACAGAGCCATGACCACGGAGGCCCGGCACAACGCGCTGGTCACGCCCGTGTGCCGTGCTCTGTGCCACCACCCCACTGACCTCGCGGATTACTGTCCCCTCCCGCTGCATCCCCGCGGGGAGTCGGGGAATTCACTGGCCCAGGCGGGCTCAGCAAGAACGCGATGGAGCTGGGGCTGGACCCCAGCTGGCTGACCCCAACCGGGGTGGCGGGGCTGCTGAGCCTGGGGGGCGGGCACAAGGGGCGGGAGCCCTCTCTTTCCTCCCCGTCGAGGCCTGCAGCCTTCGTGAGCGCCGGGCTCGGGTTTGAACCACAAGCCCCCAGTTTCCTAGCCGTAAGATCGTGGGCAAGCCTCTTTGCCTCTCCGAGCCTGAATTTCGTCATCTGTAATAACGCAGGCTTTGCGGGGGGGTGGGGGGGATCACAGCGAGGGTCACAGGATGTGTGGGATGTAGAGAACTGAACTCAGGGCCTCTGCAGCCGGTAGGAGCTTGTTGGCAGCTGCGAGGCTGTGAGCCAGCGGCTCTACCCTCCCTCCCCTGTCCGGCCCCATCTCTATCAAGCAGGCAGGGAAGGCGGGCTCCCCGGGAGCCCCCCTGCCATGCAGTCACCTCGTGGAGGGCAGGGACGGGGCCTGGCGGTGTCCATCGGGGCCGCCACTGAGGAGCAGGTGGGTGATCCATCCCTAGGGGACAGGAGAGGAGTCTCCACCTAGTGCCCTGGAACGGGCGGACGTTTCCAGGGAAAGTCATCACCGCTTCCCGCGCCCTCACATCAAGGTCTAGAGTGCACGGGGCTGCGGCCCCCCGCCCCTCCCGCCCCTCCCACGCCCAGGCTTGCCCAGTGGCCAGCCTGAGCTCCGCGGGGTGGTGCCTACCTCGTGTCCAGAAAGACCAGAGAGCGAGCTGGTGACTCCCAAGACCGGAAGCCGTGAACTTGGCCTCCGCCTGGCTGCCTCCCAGAGCAGGCGGCCCTCCCTGCTGGCGTCGCTGCCGCCCCTCCTCTCACGTCTGTCTCTCCCTCCCAGGGGACAGGCAGGTCGACCCCGTCTCCATCAACCAGGTGCTCTCCAACGTAAACCTCATCAGCTACAATAAGTTCGTGCAGGTACAGGGCCGAGGGCTGTGAGCGGGGAGGCGGGCGTGGCTGGGGACAGCAGCGGGGCCGGAGTCGGAGGCTCGGGGCCCGTGAAAGCCCAGGCTGGAGCTGGCCCGGACAGAGGGGCTCCAATCCCTCCTCTGACCCCGGAGGAATGAGGCGCAAGCCGTGTGCAGAGGGAACAGCCCCGACGATGGCCCCGAGGTAGAACGAAGGGGCATGGACGGTTTGGGGACGAGCCGGGAGGTGGTGGCGTGAGGGGAGGCTGGGTCACCATTGCAAGGACTTTGGCTGTGGCTCTGAGATATGGGGCCACGGGGGGTTCGGGCAGAGGAGGGGCCCCATCTGATGTCTGCTCCGAAAGGGTCTCTCTGCTGCTGGGTTGAAGAGACAGCGGTGTTTCATAGCGGGGGTGGCGGTGGGGACGTCGGGTCCGGCAGGACACGCCTCAAGCTGGGTAACCATGGAATGGTTTTACAAAGGCAGAGGCAGGATTGGAGGAGGTCAACAGGGGACTGTGCAGTGTCCCCAGGCTAAGGGGAGGGGAGCTGTGAGGCCACCTAGACCTGACACCTAGCTGCGGGGACACCTAGGCCTGAAGGAATTAGTGGGGGGGTGGGGAGGATCATGTTACCAGAAGTTGGATGGGTCACCATGAAAAGAGGGCTGTGAGACAGAGGCTGTGACCGTCCCAGCCAGCCCACAGTGACCCGGCAGAGGGAGCCGCAGGAACAAATACCCCGACCGCACGCTGCTACCACCC
Source organism: Paradoxurus hermaphroditus (assembly GCA_004024585.1). NCBI lineage: Eukaryota > Metazoa > Chordata > Mammalia > Carnivora > Viverridae > Paradoxurus > Paradoxurus hermaphroditus. The sequence continues at coordinate 15,742 of PITB01024418.1, read as the reverse complement.
CTGCCTCCTGTCGGCGCCCCGTTGGCCGAACCCGACCAGAGCCAGAGGGGATAGGGGCCCCCGATTGCCCAGGACCAGCCTCCCAAGGCACCGAGCAGGGAAGAAGGGCATGGAGGGGCTCCGGAAGGACAAACAGAATACCCAACACCGTCTCTTCTAAGAAGCAAATGCCAAGACGGGTTCAATGTGCAGGGATCCTATTAGGGACAGTGCCTGTCCCTGGGGAAGGGGAAGGGAGCTGGAGGGGACTGGGAGAGCAGACCCTGAGTGGGGGGGGCATCCCGTACCGCCCCGAGGTCTCGGACGAGTTCGGCAAAGCTGTGGGGGATTCCGCAAGCCGCTGTCGGCCAGCAGAGGAGTCCCCTGTCTCCCAGAAATAGGTCTGCCTTAGTCCTTGTTGGACTCGCCATTGGCTGTTAGCAACTGGAGGGAGGTGTGGCCTCGGGCGGGAACAAAAGAAGGATTTCAGAAGGGCGACAAGGCCCTTGGTCAAGTCTACCGCCACGGCTGGGGGTCACTAGAACGGCTGCCACGTGGCCCAAAAGCGGAAGCAGCAAGGAGACCGGTTAGGAAGCCACTGTTGTCCATCAGGCTGGTGGGGCTGGCTGTTACCAGGTGGACCCAGGGGAGGTGACGGGAAGAGGTCACAGTGGGGACAGGTTCTAGAGCCCACGGCACCTGCTGACGGCATTGGGAGTTGTCTGTGTTTTAAAGCGGGAGATTGCAGGAGAAGCCCTAACGCGTGAAGGATCTAGAGAAGGGAGAGGGCTAAAGGTGGAACGTTCTGGAGCACTCTCAACGTAGAATGCTCCGGGCAATGCCAGAGCCGGCCCAGCTGGTGGGCTGGGACTGGGACGGGTGGGACCCGGGACGGGGACATTTGGACGAAGGGACCCAAAGGGAAGGTTCGTGTGGAGAGCTGGTCCGTGGGCACTTGGGCAGCCTGTCTCCTTACCCAGACAGGACCTCCTGGGTCCCCCCCGGACGGACGCTGGCAAGCTCTCTCCAACTCTGCCTCTCCCCCCTGCCCCCAGAGCTGCCTCGACTGGAACCGGGAGGTGCTGAAGCGCGAGCTGGGCCTGACCGAGCGCGACATCGTCGACATCCCCCAGCTCTTCAAGACCGAGAGGAGAAAGGCAGTGGCCTTCTTCCCGGACTTGGTGAGGACCCCGCTCGTGACTTAAATCCGTTTCGTCAAATTAGGCCCCACGCTTCTGCTCCCCAGCGGGGCAAGGCAGCTGGCTGCTGCCAACCTTTGGGATTATGGCGGCCGGTGGGGGTGGCAGAGACTCTCGAGGGATCCCACGATGGGTCCTATGAGGGCTTCTAGCCGGCTGACTGTCCTGGCCACTACGGAATGACCATTGGCCAAGCCCTTTGTTCAAGGGCCACCAGGGAAGGGCCCTTCCCCTCCCCCACGGGGACCCCCGTGGAGTGAACCATCGATCGCACGAAGTCGCGTGTGCACAGCCCGCAGGAGCATCAGCAGGGAGCTCAGACGCCCTTGCGTTCCCTCCCTCAGCCCGAAGCTGCACCCCCGCCGCCCATGTGTTTAGGGTACACGGTTAGAGGTACAGAAATGATGAAGGCCGTTCCCTGCTTTCAAGGAGGGCGTCTAGCGAGGGAGAGACTCTCTCCGCCTCTCGCAGGGCACGTCCCAATGATCTCCTTTGGGTAATAAGATCGAGTGGCAGTTGAGAGGTGGGACAGGGTGCTTCCCCAGCCTGAGCCGGAGCACCGGCAATCCAAGAAGGCTTCGTGGAAGAAGTGGTCTTTGGTTGAGTCCTGGGGGCCTCGGCTCCGGAATAGGTAGACTGCTGGGGCCCCACCCCATGCACTCTGATGGAGCAGGGCTGGGGCAGGGCCGGAGACACCGCTGCTCCCGCACCCAGGGGGCGCTGCGGCTGCTCTCCGGGAACACACTTCCAGGAGCGGGGCTGCAGATGACTCAGCCCCCCCTCCCCTCCCGTCCCTCCACCTCCAGGAGGCCCCATCCACCTCCCCCCTCCCCCCCCCTACACACAGGAACCTAACTCGCCCAGCATCGGAGCCTCACGGGGGGCCTGTCCACACCACCCTTGCCACATCCCCCCATTTCCCTTCCCCTTTCTGGCTAACCTTTTCCCTCCTCGATTTCCCCATTTGCAAAACTCGGTTTCCCCTCCTCGCATGTTTAAGGCCGCCTCGCAATCATGTAAGTGCCTCTGGGGTCTGCAAGAAACGGGGCCGCGGGCGCCGGCTGCGGCCAGGGCAGGAGGCCTAACGCGAGGATGCCGGGAGAGCTGGGGGCAGGGACGGCTGCAGTGGGACCATCTCTTATCTCTGCGTCTCCATCATCCACTCCCTCCCCGCTCCGCTGCCCCAGCTGGGCCTCCTTTGCGTCTCTGTGCCCGGGGACGAGTACACACAGATGCACACAGATACGGAGGGAGGCAGAGATCTACCCGGCCGGCCCGCTCCGGCAACTTCAAACACCAGGGAGAGAGAGAATCTGATTGGTCCAGCGTGGGTCAGGTGTCCGCCCTGGGCCAATCAGCGCCAGCCTAGGAAGCTCGGCTGCTGCAGCACCAACGTGGCTGCCGCCTCAATCCGCCAGCAAGGAGGGCCGTCGCGCGGGACATAAGCTGTCCCTGCGAGCCCTGCAGTGGCTCCCTCGGCACCGCACAGCTGGCTAGAGTTCGCACCCGCCCCGCTGCCTCCCCCCTGCGTGCGAGTGCGAGGAGCTGTTTTCGGGGCCGCAGGTCCGGCCAGGCATGGTGCCGGGGTTGCCGTGGAGCAGGCGAGGCGGCGCCGCCCCTGACCCGGGACCCCGCGTCTCCGCAGGTGAACATGCTGGTGCTGGGCAGGCACCTGGGCATCCCCAAGCCCTTCGGGCCCGTCATCGACGGCCGCTGCTGCCTGGAGGAGAAGGTGCGCTCCCTGCTGGAGCCGCTGGGCCTGCACTGCACCTTCATCGACGACTTCACCCCGTACCACATGCTGCACGGGGAGGTGCACTGCGGCACCAACGTGCGCCGCCAGCCCTTCTCCTTCAAGTGGTGGAACATGGTGCCCTGAGCCCCGCCCCCCGCCCGTCGTCTTCCCCGGGGTGGGGCATCCGCGGGCCCTGAGCAATAAGCATCAAGAGACCCCAAGGTTCCAGGTAGCACACTGAGGGTGAACGTCTCTCTCCGAAGCCTTCTCCCCTAGAAGTGTTCACCCTCACTTGCACCCCATTTGGTTTTCAGGCTTTGATTCTTGTTGGCCTCTCAGGAAGAAAGTCCTCATGTCTTGAAAGTCTCCCACCTGGATCCACACGACCCATGGGGACTCCCCCAAACGTCCCCCTTCTCACCCCCCCCCAAACCCTCTGTTTGAGATCTAATTTACTGCGGGGTCTAGAAACATCCATGCCTCCCATCTGCCATCTTGGCCTGTGTGTGCTCAGGGCGGAAGGACCCACACTTCTGCTTTGGCGTGATTGCCTCTCTGCAGGGGAACAGCCCTGAAGTCAGGTCCCTCCACCCAGGAGAGAGCCTGCCCATAGCTTCCCGCAGAGGGAAGGAGGTGGGGCCCATTTAGATCAAGGTTGGATCATCAGTCTACCCGCCGAGCTTCTGACCAGATGCTGAACTCTCTACCCCACGGGGTGCCCAGCGTGCGCTGTTACGTAGTTGGGCCTTTCCAGATGTGTGTTGAAGGAAGGAATGATTGTTGGCCCTTAGCCTTATAATTGCCCCGTCATCCGGATTCCGAAATCTGGCTTTGTCCAAAAACCTCCTGGAATGTCTCGGAGATGAAAGTGTGTGTCGGGGGCACCCGGCTGGCTCCATCGGTGGAGCGCGCGACTCTTGGTCTCGGGGTTGTGGGTTTGAGCCCCACAGTGGGTGTGGAGATTACTTAAAAATAAATTAAAAAAAAAGAAGAAGAAAGTATTTTGGGAATTCCTGGAGATTGGGAAGCCTGCAACTCTAAGGGTGAGGGATGTCCTTCACGATGCACAGGCTGCTTCCTTGGCCCTGGACCTCTCTCTGCGGGAGGGGAGACCCCCGGCAGAATTGGTCCTAGGCTTTCTGTTGCCCTGTGTCGCCAACACTTCCCTGTCCTGCTATGCCTCAGAGGAGGGAGCCCAAAGGGGCCGGTCCACCAGCTCACCTCACAGCGGAAGGACTCTGGGAATGAATGGCTCTGAGCGCAAGGGGAGGGTCGGGGGTGGGGGAGGCTTTCTCCAGATGGGTGCCAGTTACACACGTGTTCCGCATGGGTCCAGCTGGGTTTCTATCACTGGCTAATAAATCTATAGCAACACGGATGGTTTGAGTTCAATTCGGGTCCTTCTTTGGGGTTAGAGCATGACCGTAAGAGCAGAGAAGGTTCTTGCAGCCAAAGCGTTCGCGTGCCCGGCGCCGGAAGGATTTGGGGCCGACGGGCCTAGATTTTGGTAAGACGGCGAGTTTGCTCCGTCGTGGCCACAGGATGAGCGAGGGCCGCCACGGACGGTTGCGGTGATCTAGCCACGTACATGCAAGCCCAGGGGTCGAGCGCGAGGCTGCCGGGGCCAGGTGAGGGTGGCGGGGCCAGGGTCTGGGCTGTGGCCGGAAGGTTGCGTTGTGAGTGTGGCAACGGGGGAAGCCGAGGTGTGTGCAGAGCCCAGGACGCCTGCCGCGGGCCCTCACCAGCGCCCTTCCTGCCAAGGGGAGGCCACGGGCGCCCCATAAAAGGCCAGGTGGACTTGCTCCAGAGCCCCAGGAAGTCACTCCCTCTGCTCCGCACCCTTCCAGCCCCCACCAAGGTGCAGAACAGAAAACACCCAGGCTGGTCCCAGGGCCGGGCTGCTTCCGGGCGGTTAGAGAAGGTGCTGCGGCCTCTCCCCCAAACCCCCTCCGCTCTACGATTTACTTAGAATCTCTCGAACGGACTCCCAGTGGCCCTGCGTGGCCAGATTTTGTCGGATTTTATCAGAATAAACCCACCTCCAAGGGAAGCTGGCCGAGCTGCTGCTGCTGAAAAAATCCTGTTTTTTGAAAGGGGGGGGATGTGACTTTTCTCGAAGGCGGGTGCTCAAAATCGGGAGAGCTGGGATGGGTTTGCGAGCGGGCTTTTCTCACCCCCCCACCCCCACCGCCGGATGCCCTCAGGTTGGACACAAGAGAAAACCCTGGATGTGGACACCTTTGGAGGGAGGTGGAGGCATTATTCTGCCCCCCCACCCCCCCACCCCCACCCAGCCGGGCTCTCCGGCCTCCGTGAGCTGGGCCACACATGTCCCCTCTGAAACTCAGCTCGGCTGCTCCGGGAGTGTCACGGGGTCAGCAGGCGAGAGATGTTACCTGTGGACCCTCCCTTCAGGGCTGGTCCTCAGGCGCGGACCACTGGGGGCAGGAGGCTGAGACCCAGCCAGGGTCCCAGGAGCTCAGGCTGGTGGCTCCTGAGAGCACCGGGGGTTGCTTCGTCAAGCCTGAGGACCGGCCCCCTTCCCCCCTCCCACCCCAGACAGCTGTACTGGGTGCTCCCTCCCGGGGCCTGGTTCTCATCCCCAGAACACCCCCGGAAGACCAGGCCGTCTCCCCCATCGCGCACGATGGCTTCTCCAACGCGGAGGTCAGCTCTGACCCCGGGAAGGTGAGGCTGGGTGCTCTGAGGGAGGCCGGAGCCTGCTAGGTTGGGCCAGTTATTTATACGCTGGCAAAAGCTTTTCCAGCACCTTCTGTAGCCCTCATTCCTTCATTCAAAATCTATTCAATGAGTATCTGCGGTTTGCCAGGCGAAAATCTCTAACCTCGGGCGTTTGCATCCAGGGAGGCGGCAAGTAAAGAGACAGAGGTCACTGGAAACTATGGCTAGTGCCATGGAGTGGAACGAGAGGCGCAGAGAAGAGACGTGGGCTCTGCGTTTGCCCGGGGACAGACTCCTCCCAGCAGGGGAGAGGTTTGGGCTGAGGCGGAAGAATGTCAAGAATGTCGCGGATGGGCCAGGGAGGGCGCTAGCGGGGACAGGAGGAAGCCTGGAGGTAGGGAGGGGAGGGGGGCGACTGCGGCACAGCAGGACAAAAAGAAGAGCTGGACAGGGACGCGGGGTGCGGAGTGGGGCGAGCGAGGAGGAGTTTTCCCAGAGCCCCACCACGCCCATCTCAGAGCACGTGGCCCCTCCCCCTCCCCCTCCCCAGGGTCTGACCCAGGTGTAGACAGGACGGGGGAAGAGCGTGTCCAGACACGCTGCCCACACGCCCCGGCCCCTGGGCGGAGCAGCGTGGCGCGGCCGAAAGGCCAAGTGCCTCGGAGTCGGACCATCCGAGGCCGAACTTGTACTTCTCAGCCCGGAACCTCTCTGCCTCTGTTTCCTTCTCTGTACAATGGGCGTGATGATTGTGCCCCCCTCGGAGAGTTTTCCCGTGGTTTCCGTGAGACGCTCAGCAGCAGGCCCCCGGGCACAAAGTAAGTGCTCAGTAAATAATGCCAGTTGTCGCCTCACGCCCCCAGACTCTCCTCCAGTCACTGCTGTGTATAGAGCTTCTGCTGGGGGCCGGAGACCCTGTGAAGCCCCGAGGTCAGATTTGGGAGGAACGGGAGGAGAGGGGAGGCGGCCCCAGCAGCCCTCACGCGAGAGCCGGCAGTCCCGGCTGATGAGACTGAGGCTCCGGCCCAGACGGGGAGCGAGGGCCGTCCTCCCCGTGGGAACCGGCCACCCTGGGTGGCACCGGCCCCGCCTGACTCATGCTTCATTGGGAGTTAGGAATAAGTAACTGCAGGGCCTTGGCAGGAGGTCACCCCACTCTGTGGTCTCCTCCACCTTCACCGGCAGCCCCGGAGGACGGAGCGTCAGGCCGGGGCAGCGGGGGCTCCGGGATGGCCCGGAAGGAGTTCCGGCGGGCCACGTGGGGTCAGGAGGAGCCACTGTCTCCTATGAAATCAGCGTCACGGCACGTCTCCCGTGGCCGAAGGACGGCGAGTGTGAGCCCCGTGCCAGCAGGTGCCTTGCACCTGCCCCACGCCATCCCCCTTCGCTCTCCGCAGCAGGCCAGCAGGTAGTTACTATTATCGCCCTCGCTTTCGAGGCAAGGAAACTGAGGCACAGAGGAGTGAAGGCACGTGCCTGGGTCTCAGAGCCCTGAGACGGGGGAGCCGGGTTTGAGTCCACACAGCTGACCTCCGCTAGCCTGGGCTCCTAGGCGGCCACGGCACAGTCCTCCCCCGTCGGCACGTTAGAGCCACCGGGAGGGCTGGAAACAAACCGGGCCAAGTCTCCGCCCTGGGGAAGGTCCACGTGGACGCTGGGATGTGGCACCAAGCTGCCCCGCGATCCCGACTGGCAGGTGGGGGAGGGCATCGGTGACCCCAGCCAGACCGCCGTCCCAAGCCCGCCTGCCCCTCCCCCGGCCTGGTACCCCTCTCCGCTGCCTAGATTCAGCACGTTCGGGGGGCCGTGGGGGCCCACGTCCCTCAGGCCGCGGTGGCACCTCCAACAACCAGACGGTTCCTGCTGCATTCGGATTTGCTGGCCGGGCCCGGGGCTCTCGGAGTGCACCCAAGGTTTCCCGGGAGAGTCATTAAAAACACAGACTTCCGGGCACCCTCACCCGTCAGGCCGGGCCTCCTGAGCCAGACCCCTGGGCCCGGCTCCCCGGCTGTGGTGAAGCTTCCCAGATGGTTCCGATGGTTCTGGGTTACAAACTCCAACTATTTCCTGTTCGTCGTGGCAAAGCATCTGGACATAGTGTGAACGTTTATCAAGAAGGTGTCTTTGGATGCTATTTTTTTTTTTTAATTTTAGAGAGAGAGAGAGAGAGAAAGTGTGAGTGAGGGAGAAGGGCAAAGGGAGAGAGAGCGAATCTCAAGCAGGCTCCATGCTCAGCGTGGAGCCCGACGCGGGGCTGGGATCCACTACCCTGGGGGCATGACCTGAGCCAAAACCCAGAGTCTCCTTGGAGGGGTTTCCACCAGGCAGGGAGTGAGAAACACAAGACACAAAATGGTGTGCCCCGTATGTGGTCGGCAGGGGCACGGCGCCCTCAGAGGTGCCCCCACTGTGTGCGCCCACACGCGTGTGCATACGTGTGCATCACCTGATGATTATGCAGCCATGGAGGAAGTACGGGCTGCTCACGCTACGTGTTAACGTGGGCATGGTGGGGGGGAGAAAGGAGCCCAGCAGATACATTAGGGACAAAAAAGACACTGAGGAGGAAGCCCTGGGGGACTCAGTCGGTTCAGCTTAGGTCGTGATCTCACGGTGTGTGGGCTCGAGCCCCGCCTCAGGCTCTGCGTGTTCTGTCAGCATGGAGGCCGCTTGGGATTTCTCTCTCCCTCTCTCTGTCTCTGTATCAATTAATAAATAAACAAACCTTTAAAAAGTGTGCCCATTTAAAAACAATAGGCTAAGAGGTGGGTATGATTTGACTATGTGCGTGATATGTTTCTTATAATTACACATGGTGTGTGTATGTACAAAAGTTTCGTTTTTCTTTTCTTTTCTTTTCTTTTTTTAGTGAAAACGGGCTGTGTTTTGGGCCAAACACCATGGCCACACTGGGAAGTCAAAGTACAAACTGAAGTTTCTGGAGAGTGGAGAAGGGAAATGGCACTCACCACAACTGAGGACAGAATGGAGTTTCCTCCTCCACGGAGCTCCTAGGCTGAGGTCCCAAGCAGAGACCGCGGTAACCCAGCCCCAAATAACGCTCGGGTCATGACCGACACAAACGGGGGCGTGCAGCTGGGAGCCCCAGGGGCCGTACCTCAGACGAGTGGTCGGGGAGGCCTTCCAGGAGGTGGGCCCTCAGACTGGACAGAAAGGGTGGGAAGGAGGCCCCGTGGAGATAGCCCCAAGTGGGGGGCTGAGTCTGCGTGTTCTAGAACGGGCCAAAGGCCTCCCGGTGTGGGAATGGAGGGCGCAAGCACTCAGGAGTGTCCTGGGATGGGGGGCGGGTCCCCACCTCTGCCACAGGGACGAGCCCAGCTGTGGCTCTGAAGAGGACGAGCCCTCTAAGCAGGGTGTGCCGTGAGTTGGTCTAGATTTTTTAAGAGAACCCTCTAGAAGGAGAACAGGCTTGGCGGTACCTGAGGCGGTGCCAAGACCCAGGTCAAAGGGCCGCGGGTCGTCAGCCAGAGAGCGGTGACCGTGTTCGAGTTACCCTCTGTGTGGAAACCGGAAGCAACAAGATGGCTGCCGGGCAGGCTGTGGGAGCGGAGAGGCGGGTCGGGAGCAACCGCTCGACTTCCGGGCTTATTAACTTACTGATTTACCACGAAGTAGATCACGGGCACAAAAAAGTCTTCATAACGTTTCCGTAGGATTTAAGGGCTTCGTTATGAGACGAACTGGGCGTAAGCAGCACTGTTTTCTTGGCCAAAGAGAACATTCCAAACGCCTCTGCGGTCCTGCGGGTGGCCCCTCCCATCCCCGGGGGTTCCCGCCAACCTGAACTTTGTGTCTCTCATCACGTCGCCACCTCTTCGTGACTTTACCGCCCGCGCCGGCGTCTCGGAAGGACCCCCGTTTGGCGTTGCCTGTGTTTATATGAGTTTATATGGTCACAACCTCATTCGTCCCATTATTCTGGGTCTTGCTCTTTTCATTCAACGCCGAGCTGGGGAGAGTCCTTCACGCTGCCTCCGCCGTCATTCATCCCTCTGCACGGCGACGGCCACATAGTATCCCGTTTGGTGAACGGGATCTGTTTATGTTTCTCTACCAAGGGGTCTTGGGTTCTTTCCTTTCTTTGTTTTGCTGTCGTGAACAATAGCGTTATTGCCAGTCTCCGGATGTTTCCTGGTGTGCACGTTCATGAGTCTCTCTAGATGAAGCATCTAGAAGGTTCCTAGCCTCCTTGACTGGGGAGATGGTGATGCGGTGAAGGAGAAAGGGAAATTGCTCCTTTGGTGGGGGTGGGGAGGTATTCCTTTTGGGGAAGCCGGCTCTTCCCACAAACGGGCTCTGGTACGTGTAACGGCGCGGACGCAGCCTGGGTTTGTTTCTTGTTCGTGCCAGCAGTCTGAGGTGGGCGTTGTGTGTCGCGCCGGTTGTGTGTTGGCTGGAGTAGAGAGTTCCGCTCCACACGGTCACTCAGGGACCCAGGCTGACGGGGGCTCTGCCGTCTTCCACCCGTGGTGTCCAAGGTCCCCTTGGGCTTTGGCCTTGAGCCGGCAGAAGAGAGAAGAGAGAGAGAGCGGAGAAATGATGGGGACACGCATCGCCGTGGGAACTGGGTGCCCGTGTGTGGGTGCAGGGGACTCTGGGGACGCGGTCCTGCTGACGGGGAGCCCGGGAAGCAGCTTCCTGGACAGAGATGAAGGAGTCAAGCGTTGCTTCCGTGCAAGCAGACGGAAGCCCCACATTGAGGACCCACTGACTGAGGGAGGCGGCAGGGCAACGCCTCTTCCTGTCTTTCCTGCTTCCCTGTTTGTGGCCACGGAGCAACGGGTGTGCCAGCGTGGAAGGAGACTGCCCGTAGGACCTGCCCGCTGCTCGTGGGCGAGCGCTCTGCCGATGGGGAGAGAGGCACTCTCGTTTAACTTGTTAGATGTTTATTGAGCACGTGCTATGTACCCAAGCGAAACGCGGCAGCGGTGGTGGCATAGTGAGGAGCAGGGGCTCGGGGCCGGGCTGCCAGGGTGCGCTTCCTGGCTCAGCTGTCGCCAGCTCTGTGCCCTTGGGCAGGTTGCTTAACCTCTCTGAGCTTGACCTTCCTCGCTGGTAAGGCAGGGACAGTAAGAGGACTCATCTCAGGGGCGCCTGGGTGGCTCAGTCGGTTAAGCGGCCGACTTCGGCTCAGGTCATGATCTCACGGTCTGTGAGTTCGAGCCCCACGTCGGGCTCTGTGCTGACGGCTCAGAGCCTGGAGCCTGCTTCAGATTCTGTGTCTCCCTCTCTCTCTGCCCCTCCCCCACTCATGATCTGTCTCTGTGTCTCTCAAAAATAAATAAAAACATTAAAAAAAATTTTTTTTTAAAGAGTGCTCATCTCAAGCCGATGTTGTGAGCAGCGTAAGGGATTGTGAGGCACTCGGTAAACCGTAGCTCTGTGACGGCGAGCCGTAACCTGAGGTCATTGGAGAGACCGATGAGGTTTGGCTCCGAAGCCTCGATTTTTCTGCACCGCCAGCTAAGGAGTCTCTTACCCACTGTTTCCTGACAATGAGCTTTTTTTTTTCTTTTTTCTTTTTTTTTAAAGTTAAAGCGGGACGCTTAAGAAGTCTGGCTCCAGCGAGGCTTCGGTGGGACAGCAGGAGCACGCACCCTCCGCCCGCCGGGAGGTGGGCCGTGGAGTCTCCCGGGCGGTGGGCGCCCCGAGGACGTGCGGGGCCGCGGCCACTCCCCTGGGACTTGAAGAAGCCGGAGTAGGCGGCGGGCAGGTTTTCATGAGGCCGGGGTGGAGAGGCGCTGGCCCCCCATCCCTCCGTCCGGGCACCAGACCGGGGCCTCCTGGTTCCGAGCATTTTCTCATCACGTTGGTGGCGAGGATTCGAGATGGCTTTTGGCGGGGACGCCAGGGGGCGGGAGGCACCCTCGGAGTTCCTAGAAAGGAACGCAGGCTCGGAAACACGGGGTGCGCGGTGCTGGCGTGAGCGCCCCGCGGGCGCGTGGGTGTCGTCACCCAGCAGATGAAAAGAAGCCACCGTTACGCCGACTCTTGAAGCGATGCTGCGGTCTCTGAAGACCCCGAGGCCAGCATTAAAGTCCACCCCACTCTCTCTTCTTTGAACTCTTCTTGGGTCTTTGAGTGTCTCAGCCTCCTGAGAAACTGCAGCACAACGTTAATTATCTTAATCTGAACCGTCTCGGTCGCAATTACCCGCTCGGGGGTATTTCCCAGGGCCGCGGCAAGCGGAGACCTGAGCAGGGCTGGGCAGGGCATGACTCAGAAATGAGTTTTGGCGTGAGTAACGCTACCCAAGAGGGTACGGGACAGCTCGGCCCTTGTACTTACATATTTTCTTTTTTGTTTTTTTATTCCCTTGATGGGAATTAGTTTTCAAGGGATTTGAGACCATTTATCATAAGGAAACAGTCAGCGAGTTGATAGTTAAAAAATAGACGAAGAGAAAGACACCAAAGCAGAAAATTTTTAAGGAATAAAGGCCACAGGAAAAAAGGATGAACAAATATATGACGACGGGGACCAAGCTCACAAGTATGGGTAAGCCCAGAATCAGGCTTTGAGCTTCCCGGCAGACCGTGCAAAAAGGGAAACAGAATGAGCCATCTCGTCCTTATTGTCAGAAGGAAGGCAACGTGCCAAATGATCCCCGCGTGTATAAAAGGACGCGGCGTGGTCGCTGCCTTCAACCCTCCGCGGCAGCAAACGCGACGAGGGCTCCCCCGCGTCTGAGCCTCTGTTTCTCCTCTGTGAGGTGTGAACGACGCTTAGCTTCCCGGATCATTTGAAGACTAGACCCGTGCCGGGCAGGCCGTGAGCGTCCGGCAAGCGTTCATTTCCTCCCTTTCCGTTCTCCGGCCCTGCAGACGGGGAGCCTTACTCACCGCCCCCTCCCCACCCCCCTGCAGCCGCTGAACCCTCACCGCTGGTTTACGCGCGATCGTCCCCGCGGCGGCTCCGAGGTAGATTCTGAGGAAGCGGCAGTGAATGAGCGGGTGCGGACTCCGCCCTCACGAGGCTCCCAGGCGAGTAGCGAACAAGACAAAGGGACCGTGACAACGCGGCAGGACATATATACCGATCGGGGCATAGCGACGCCCGTTTCTGTTGCCCCGATTCTGAGCTAGGTACCGGATCCGACAAGAACAGCACGGAAAAGGAAACCCGTAGACACAGCCGTGAGTTCATCAATACAAAAATCATAAGTAAAACTTCAGCAAACTAAATGCAAAGAGGAGGCAACATCGGATCAGATGTTCGGTCGATCCCAGAGGCGCAAATTTCACCTTAGAAAGTCAATTCAATGGATTAATAAAGATGATTTACGCAATGATCTCCATAAACCAGAAGAAAACAGTTGATACAATTTCCATTTCTGACCTGAAAAGAAACGTCGGCTAAGCCTAAAAAAGAACTCCTTTCACCTGATGAGGAGTGTAGACAACAGCGGTTCTCACAGCGTGGTCCCCAGATCAGCGCTGCCAGGGAACTCGTCGGAAACGAAGCCCTCGGGCCTCCCCCGGGCCTACTGAGTCAGAAACTCTGGGGGCAGCGGGTGGAGAGGGGCGCGGGCTGTGTTTGAACGGGCCCTCCGGGTAAGTCTAGTGCGGCTGGCCCTCGAGAACCCCCGGTCTACAAGAAACCCACGTCAACAATGACGCTTAATGAGGGAATGTCGAACCTACCTCGTGGGACCCGAGGATCGGGGCGAGGCGAGGGCACTATTGTCATCACTCCTGTTCAGCGTCGAACAGAAGGTTTGTGCCGTACGGCAAGGCGGGGGAAAGAGCTGCAGGCTTTCGGGACCGGAAATGCTCGTATACAGAGAAAATCCAAACGAGCCCGCAAGCTAGAGAGTAAGGAGGTGTCGCAAGGCCGTTGCCATGAACCAAATACACAGCGATAAATGGTATTTCCAAATGCCAACAGGAAGTAGAGGACTAAAGAGTTAAAGATGCCACTTCTAATAGCAATACAAAGTCAAAAAGTGAAACAAAAACCAAAAACCAAATCTAACGAAAGGTGTGCAAAACCGCTATGGAGTATACCCCACGGCTGCGCTGCGAACGGTGGGGAAGTTCTGAACGACTGGAGAGAGACACCAGGACCCCTCCCCAAGATCCACAAATTAATGCAGACCAGCTCAGCCGACTCTAAAATGTATCTAGAGGGGCGCCGGGCGGGGGGGTTCAGTCGGTTAAGCGGCTGACTTCGGCTCAGGTCATGATCTCACCGTCTGTGAGTTCAAGCCCCACGTGGGGCTCTGTGCTGACGGCTCAGAGCCTGGAGCCTGCTTCGGATTCTGGGTCTTCCTTTCTCTCTGCCCCTCCTCCACTCATGCTCTCTCTCTCTCTCTCTCTCTCTCTCTCTCTCTCTCTCTCTCTCAAAAATAAATAAACATTTAAAAAAATTAAAATTTATCTAGAACTGCAAAGAGCCAAGAGTAGCTAAGTGACTGTTAAGGTGACAGGACAGGGAGGATGTGCTCTACCCGGTATTAGGACTGATTATAAAGCTCTAATAATGAAGGTGATGTAGAATCCGCGCGGAGATAGGAAGACAAACAGTCCAGTCACCCAGATCGGAGCGTCAGACGTCTTATCATTACGTGGTGGGAGTTGCCGGTCGGCCCTGCGTGCTGGCCTGTCACCCTCTGCGTGTATTACAGACCCACTTTCTCCCGCTTTGTGGTTTATTTTCTACTCAATCTTTTAATAAATGGAAGTTCCTCATTTTATTGTTTATTTGAAAAATATTTTTTAATGTTTATTTGTTTTTGAGAGAGCTTGAGTGGGGGAGAAGCAAAGAGAGAGGGAGACACAGAATCCGAAGCAGGTTCCAGGCTCTGAACTGTCAGCACAGAGCCCAGCGTGGGGCTCGAACTCACAGACCGCGAGATCATGACCTGAGCCGAAGTCGGACACTCAACCGAGCCACCCGGGTGCCCCGGAAGTTCCTCATTTTAATACAGTTAATCATTCTTTTCCTATTTCGTTTTGTTCTTTGTGGACCACTATCTAGAATATGTAATTAAGTCCTACCATTCAAGCAAAGTAAGAAAAAGAGAAACAATCCCATAGGAAGAAAAAAAAAAAGGATAAAACTCCAAACAGGCCCCTCACGAAACAGAAAGCCCGGATCTCCAATAACGAGATGGAAAGACGTTCAGCCTCGTTTGCGATGAGGGAAACTCGGAGGCAAACCACGATGATACATTATTTCCGTGCTCAGCGGAGAGACATAAATAAATCCACGAGGGAGAACCCGCAGGCAGGACGTGGAGCGGCAGTAACGCCCAGAGATGGCTGCCGGGGGTGAGGTGGGCACACCCGCTGTGGAGAACAGTTCGTTACTACCCAGTGAGTGAAGCACACCCCGCCCTGTGCCCGAAATTCCACTCCTCGGTCTACACCCGCGGAGACTCTTGCTCGGTGTCCCCGAGAGACGCGATTATTCACGGCAGCGGTAGTTCTGTCGTCCCCCGACTGGAATCGATGCCCGTCGCCCCCGGGACGGATGGCTACATTGTGGGACGTCCATACGGCGGAATATTGGGAAGCAACGGAGGTGACCCGTCCGCGGCTCCCACGGCAACCCGGGCCCGTGTCAAAGCTACAGCCCTGAGCGCAGGGAGCAAGTCACAGAGGAGTGACGCGTGCTTCTGTTTACATCGAGCCCCAAACCGGACAAAACTGACCAGGACAGGAAAAGCTGGGAAGAAAAGCAAAGGAATGAGGACGGGAAAATTTGCCGCATCGTTAGTTCAGGGCTGGGACGGGCAGGTAGCGAGGGAGGTAGCTTCAAAGATACCGAAGACTTTCTACTTTTTTTTTCTAATTTTTTAAAAATTTTATTTTGGAGAGAGAGAGAGAGAGAGAGAGCCTGAGTGGGAGAGAGAGAATCCCGAGCCGGCTCCACGCTCAGCACAGAGCCCGACATGGGGCTTGATCCCACGACCCTGGGACCGTGACCTGAGCTGAAATCAAGAGTCGGACGCTCAACCGACTGGGCCACCCGGGCGCCCCCGTTTCTAGTTTTTAACCTAAGCGGGGTTGACACGGCGTTCGCTGTATTATTATCCCTTAAAACGAGTGCGTGTTTTTGCACCCCTCCGTACGCGGGACGTGTTGTACACGGTTGAGGTGACGCATGCGGAGAGAAGGGCGGC
>PITB01024417.1:0-24235 GCA_004024585.1 Paradoxurus hermaphroditus | reverse complement strand
AAAAAAAAAAAAAAAAACATATCTCCAAGGATCCACCCTTCCTAGTCATGGTTGACTAAGTCCCTGTGTGCTGCAGACTCCTCCATGAGAAGACCAGCACAACACCCACCAACACACTGCCTCCCAACCCAAATGTTTTGTGGGACATCAGTTCCAGCAGTGGCAGGTTTCATTCTGCAAGCAGACCAGCACACATCTTGTTAAATCGCCCCACCCAGCTAGGTATCAAACACTGCCCATAACATGCAAAGAGAAACTCTATAGATAATTGCTCTGAAGGAAAAAGTGACTAGAACTCAACAACAGGGCACACACAAACACACTTACAAGAACTCACAGAAGCACTAGGTCCTGGAGAATGGGGGGAACGGCACTGCAGGGCACTACAGGACTTCTTCATAAAGCCATTATCTTCATAAGCAGGAGATGTAACTGGTTTTCTTAAGACAGACAAAGAGATACAGAGACATAGACAAAATGAGGAGACAGAGGAATATGTCCTAAATGAAAGAACAGGACAAAACCACAGCAAGAGACCTGAGTGAAATGGACATAAGTAATATGTTGGATAGAGAGTTTGAAGGAGTGATCATAAAGATACTCACTGGACTTGAGAAAAGAGTGGAAGACATCAGTGAGTCAGTGAGACCTTTTAAAAAAAGATAATCAGGGATGAACACAATAAATGAAATTAAAAATACAACAGATGGAGAAAATAGCAGGCCAGAGGAAACAGAGGAGCAAAGGAGCTACCTGGAAAACACAATAATGGAAAGTAATCAAACTGAACACATGAGAGAAACAAGAATTAGGCAAAATGAGAACAGACTTAGGGAACTCTGTGACTCCATCAAGCATATTAACTTTTGCATTATAGGGATACCAAAGAAAGAGAGAGAAAGAGGGAAAGAAAATTTATTTGGAGAAGTAATAGCTGAAAACTTCCCTAATCTTGGGAAGGAAACTGATATCTAGATCCAGGAAGCATACAGATGCCACAACAAAGTCAACCCAAGGAGGTCTGCACCAAGATACATAGTAGTTAAAATGGCAAAAAGTACTGACCAAAAAATACATACATACATACATACATACATACATACATACATAAATCAGGAAGAGAAAAGCAGAGAAGTGCATGCAAGGGAGAATCCATAGGGCTATCAGCAGATTTTTCAGCAGAAACTGCATATCAGAAGGGAGTAGCATGATATATTCATAGTGCTAAAAGAAAGAAAATCTGCAGCCAAGAATATTCTATCCAGCAAAGCTATCATTCAGAATAGGAGAGAGAAAGTTTCTCAGACAAATAAAAACTAAGTTCAAAGGAGTAAACCAGTCTTGCAAGATATATTAAAGGGGATTCTTTGAGTAGCAAGGAAAGACCATAAGTGAGATTATAAAAAGTTGGAAGTACAAACACAGTCAAATTAAGTATATTTATAAAAATCAGCCTAGGAATTCACAAAAAAGAAGGGTAATATGACATCATATACCTAAAATGTAGGGCGATAGGAAGAAGAGTAAAGAATGGGTTCAAACATAAGCAACCATTAACTTAGTATAGACTGCCAGATGCATAAGAGGTTATATACAAACCGAAATGGCAAACACAAATCAAAAACCAGTAATAGATTTGCAAAGAATAAAGAGAAAGGAATCCAAGTATATCACTAAAGAAAGCCAACAAACCATGAAAAATAGCAAGAATCAAAAACTACAAAACAACCACAAAACAAGTAACAAACTGGCAACAGTTATATAATCAATAATTAAATTTTATTTATTATATTTAGTCCATTTGAATGCAAATGGACTAAATGCCCCAATCAAAATGCATAAGGTGACATAACGGATAAAAAACAAAGATCCATCTATATGTTGCCTACAAGATCCTCATTTAAGACCTAAAGACACATGCAGATTGAAAGTGAGGTAATGGAGATATTTATACTGCAAATGGATGTCAAAAAAAAAAAAGGCAAGTAACAATACTTACATAGAAAAAAAAATAGACTTTAAAACAAAGACTATAACAAGATACAAAAAAAGGACATTATATAATAATAAGTGGGACAGATTAACATGAATATATAATAATTGTAAATATTTATGCACCCAATATGAGAGACTCAAATACACTAAAACCCTGGACTGCAAGTAACTTGTTCTGTGATTGTTCCACAGGACAAGTAAACATTTCTAATAAATTTTAACTTGATAAAGGAGTAATGTCTTGCAATATGAGTAGTACATGATGCCAAATGTCACATGATCACAACTG
This sequence comes from Paradoxurus hermaphroditus, assembly GCA_004024585.1. Taxonomy (NCBI): domain Eukaryota; kingdom Metazoa; phylum Chordata; class Mammalia; order Carnivora; family Viverridae; genus Paradoxurus; species Paradoxurus hermaphroditus. The sequence continues at coordinate 21,951 of PITB01024417.1, read as the reverse complement.
AGCCAATGGTTCTTGAAATTCGCTTTGATATACAAGTGCTTTGGATTATAAGCATATTTCTGGAATGAATTTTGGTCTCAAACCAAGGTTTTACTGTACATAAAACTGTTAATAACAAACAAAGGAAATAATTGATTAGACAATAATAGTATGGGACTTTAACACCCCACTTATATCAATGAACAGATCATTCAAACAGAAAATCAACAAGGAATGTTGACTGGCACAGTGGACCAGATGAAGTTAACAGATATATTCAGAATATTCCATCCTAAATCAGCAGGAATACACATTCTCTTCCAGTGTACATGGAACATTCTCCAGAATAGCTCACACATCAGGTCACAAAACAAGTCTCAACAAATTCAAAAAGATCAAAGTTATACTACTAATCTTTTCCGACCACACACTATGAAACTAGAAATCAACCACAGGAAAGAAAACTGGAAAAAGCACAAATAGATGGCGGTTAAGTAACATGCTACTACACGATGATTGGATGAACCAAGAAATCTAAGAAGAAATAAAAAGTTAAGTGAAAAGAAATGAAATCATAATGACCCCAAATCTTTGGGATGTAGTAAAAGCAGTTCTAAAAGGGAAGATTATAGCAATATAGGTCTACATCAAGAAGCAAGAAAATGTCAAATAAACAGGTGAACCTAACACCTAAAATAGTTATAAAAAGATAAAAAGAAAACTCAAAATCAGCAGAAGTAAGAAAATAATAAAGATTAGAGCAGGAATAAATTATGAAGATAATAAAAACAAAAATAGAATGGATCAATGAAATCAGGAGCTGGTTCTTTGAAAATATAATGCAAATTGATAAATCTCTCAGTATACTCACAAAAAATAGAGTGGACTCAAACAAAATCACTAATGAAAGAGGAGTAATAACAACCGACATCACATAAATTTTAAGAGATTATGAAAAATTATATGCCAACATATTAGACACCTAAAAGAAGAGGATAAATTCCGCTTGAACATAATCTACCAAAAGAGAATCAGGAAAACATAGAAAATTGCAACAGGCTGATTATGAGCAATGAAACTGAATCAATAATAATAATAATAACAATAACAACAACTCCTAACATACCAGATGGCTTCACAGATGAATTCCACCAAACACTTAAAGAAGAGCTAATAATACCTATTCTTCTCAAACTATTCCAAAATATAGAAGAAAGAAAAGCTCCAAATTAATTCTCTGAAGCCAGTTTTACTTTGATATGAAAGCCAGATAAAGATACCACAAAAAAATATACCTACAGTTTAATATCTCTGATGAACATAGATGCAAACATCCTCAAAACATGCTAGCAAACCAAATTCAGCAATACATTAAAAAAATCGTTCCCACGATCAAATGAGATCTGTTCCCAGGATCCAAGAGTGATCCAATATTTGTAAATCAATGTGATTCATCACATCAATAAAATAAAGGATAAAAGCCACATATGATCATTTTAATAGATGCATAAAAAACATTTGATAAACTACAACATCCATTCATGATACAAATTTTCAACAAAGAAGGTTTAGACAGAACATACTTCCACATAATAAACACCTTATATAAAAACTTCACAGTTAACATCATAGTCAGTGGTGAAAAACTGAGAGCTTTCCCCCTAAGTTCAGGAACAAGGCAGAGATGTCCACTCTCACCACTTTTATTCAATATAGTACCACAAGTCCTAACCACAGCAATCACACACAAAAAGGCATCGGATTTAGCAAGGATGAAGTAAAACTCCCTATTTGCAGATGACATGATACTGTGTAGAAAGTCATAATGACTCCATGAAAAAACTACTAGAAATGATAATTGAATTCAGTAAAGTCACAGGATATAAAATCAATATGTAGATATCTGTTGAATTTCTATACACTAGTAATGAAGCAGAAGAAAGCAATATTAAGAAAACAATCCCTTGGGGCGCCTCGGTGGCTCAGTTGGTTGAGCGTCTGACTTCGGCTCAGGTCATGATCTCCCAGTTCATGGGTTCAAGCCCTGCGTCGGGCTCTATGCTGACAGCTCAGAGTCTGGAGCCTGCTTCGGATTCTGTGTCTCCCTCTCTCTCCACCCCTCCCCAGCTTGCACTGTCTCTCTCTCTCTCTCAAAAATAAATAAAACATTAAAAAAAAAAAAGAAAGACAACAATCCCATTTACAATTGCAGCAAAATAATAAAATGCCTAGGAATAAACTTAACCAAGAGGTGAAAGACCTGTACTCCTAAAACTATAACACATTGATGAAAGAGATTGAGGATGACACAAAAAAATGGAAAGATATTCCATGCTTATGGATCAGAAGAACAAATACTATTAAAATGTCTATGCTACCCAAAGAAATCTACAGATTTAATGCAACCCTATCAAAATACCAACAACATTTTTCATAGAACTAGAACAAACAGAGGCACCTGGGTGGATTAGTCAGTGGAACATCCAACTTTCTCTCAGGTCATGATCTCACAGTTTGTGGGTTTGAGCCCTGTGTCAAGTTTTTTGCTGACAGCTCAGAGCCTAGAGCCTACTTTCGATTCTGTGTCTCCATCTCTCTCTGCCCCTCCCCTGCTCACACACACTCGCTCTCTCTTTCAAAAATAAACATTAGAACAAACAATCTTAAAATTTCTATGAAACTACAAAAGACCTTGAATAGCCAAACCAGTCTTGAAAAAGAATCTAAACTAGAGGTATCATAATTCCAGACTTCAAGCTATAGGACAAAGCTGTAGTGATCAAAACAGTATGGTACAGGCAGAAAAATAGACACATAGGTCAATGGAACACAGTACAAAATCCAGAAATTATCCCACAAATATATCAATTAATCTTTGACAAAGATGGAAAGACTATTCAATGGAAAAGACAGTCCTTTAACAAATGGTGTGGATGAAACTGGACAGCTAAATGCAAAAGAGTGAAACTAAACCCACTTTCTTACACCATACACAAAAATAAATGCAAAATGGATGAAAGACCTAAATGTGAGACCTGAAATAATAAAAATCCTAGAAGAGAGTACACGCAGTAATTTCTCGGACAATGGCTGTAACAACATTTTTCTAGATACGTCTCCTGAAGCTAGGAAAATAAAAGCAAAAATAAACTATTGGGACTATATCAATATAAAAAAAAATCTGCACAATGAAGGAAACAACAAAGCTGAAAGAGAACTTTTGGAATAGGAGACAATAATTGTAAATGGTGTATCCAATAAAGGTCAGTATCCAATATATATATATATATATTCATTTGTATCTTTTTATATATAAAAGATACAAATGAATACCAAAAAATCCTTCAATTAAAAAATTTGCATGAGACACGAACATTTTTTTCAAAGAAGACATACACATGACAAAATGCTCAACATCACTCATCAGGGAAATGCAAACCAAACTATGATATCATCTCACATCTGTCAGAATGACTACAATAAAAAATACAAGAAACAAGTGTTGGCAAGAATGTAGGAAAAAAAGGAATGCTCTTGCATTATTGGTGGGAATGTAATCTGGTCCAGCCTCTGTGAAAAATAGTATGGAGATTCCTCAAAAAGTTAAAAATAGAACTACCCTATAATCCAGTATTTGTAATACTGGGTATTTGCACCCAAAATAGGAAAACACTAATTGAAAGGGACAAATGGGCCCCTATTTTGATAGCATTATTTACAAAAGCCAAAGTTTGGAATCAGCCCAAGTGTCCATGCATAGAGTAATGAACAAAGAACAGTGGTACATATATACAATGGAATATTATTCAGTCATAGAAAGGAATGAAATCTTGCCATTTGCAGGGACATGGATGAGCTATGGAGTATAATGCTAAATGAAATAAGTCAGTCAGAAAGACAAATAACATATGATTTCACCCATGTAGAATTTAGGAAACAATTGTACACTTGAAACTAATAATACACTGCATCTTAACTATACTGGAATTAAAAAAATAAAAGAATAAATTAATTTAAAAATGAAAAACATATAATTCTTTAAATGTAAATGGATTAAATTCTCTAGTGACTGAATGGATAATAAATAATACCCAGTGTTATGCTGCCTATAAGAGACTCACTTTATCCTTAAAGACACATATAGACTGAGAGGGAAGGGATGAAAAAAGATATTCAAGCAAATGGTAACCTAAACAAAAGTAGTGTAGCTATTCTTATATTAGACAAAATAGCTTTTTAAGGTATAATTGGTAAAAAGAGACAAAGGCCATTGTATGATAATAAAGGGGTCAGTCCATCAAGAAGATATAACAATTATAAATATTCAAGTACCCAACATCAGAGCACCTTAATACATAAAGCAAAAATTAACAGTACTAAAATTACAATAATATTTGGGACTTTAATATCCCGCTCTCAACAATGGACAGATCACACAAAGTTAATATGAAAACAATAGATTTGAACAATACTACAGACCAAACAATCTGACAAACATGTACAGAGCATTCTATCAAAAAAAAAAAAAAAAAAAAAAGAACGTTCTATTCAACAAAAGCAGAGTACACATTTTCTCAAGCCCACATGGAGCATTTTCTAGGATGAGACATGTTTCAAAAAAGCCACAAAAAAGTCTTAGCCAATTCAAAATGACTGAAATTATACCAAGTATCTTCTCTGAACACAATTGTATTAAGCTACAAATCAATAACAGGAGGAAAACTGGAAAACTCATGAATACCTAAAACTTAACATTCTCCTGAACATCTAACAGATCAAAGATGATATTAAATAGAAAATAAAGTGTAACTTGAGACAAATAAAACAGAAACACAAATGCCAAATCATATGAGATGCAGCAACAACAGTCCTAAAAGAGAAGTTGATAGCGCTAAACACCTACATTAAGAAAAAAGGAATATCATAAATAAATAATATAACACTGCCTTGAGGAATCTGAAAAAGAACAAGCCGAGCCCAAAGGTAGCAAGAGAAAAGATATAATAAAAATGAGAGTAGAAATAAATGAAATAAAGAACAGAGAAACAATAGGAAACATTAACAAAACTGAATACTTGATAAGAAAACTTCTAGCTAGACTAACCAAAAGGAAAAAGGAACCCAAGTCGACAAAATTCTGAAAAGATATTACAACTGATACCATGAAACCGAACACCATAAGAGGATACCATGAACAAGTATACTCCAACAAATTGGACAACCTAAAAGAATTCTGAGAAACATAAAACTGACCATGATTGAATCAGGAAAAAATAGAATTTTTGGATAGACTTACTCCAAGTAAAAAGATTGACTCATTAATCAAAAATCTCCTAGCAAGAAAAGCCTGAGACCAGGTGGCTTCACTAGTGAAATTTTACAGATTATGTAAAGAGGAATTAATGCTAAAATTCTTCCAAAAAAATCAAATATAGGGATGATTCCAAAACTCATTCTACAAGTCCAGCATTACCATAACAAGAAAGCCAGAAAAGGATACTACGAGAAAACTATAGGCCAATATCCCTGATGCAAATCTATAGATGCAAAACTTATTTATAAAATATTAGCAGACCAAATTCTGCAGCACATTCACCAAAATGAAGTGGGATTTATCTCTGGGGTACTTGGATGTTTCAAGATACACCAATAAATGCAATGTATACCATTAACAGAATAAAAGAACAAAATCATGTGTTCATCTCAACAGATACCGAAAAAGTATTTGACAGAATTCAACATCTGTTCATAATAAAAACTTTTAAAAATTAGGTATAGAAGGAACTTACATCAGTATAATAAAAGCTATTTTTACTAGTACACAGCTAACATACTCAGTGGTGAAAGGTTGAAAGTTTTTCCTCTATGATCAGGAACAAGACAAGAATGCCCACTCTCTCCACTCTTACTCAACACAGTACTGGAAATCCTAACTAGAGCAATTAGGCAAGAAACAGGAAAAAAAAAAAAAAGACATTGGAAGTGAAAATGAATAAAATTATCTCTTTTTGCAGATGATATGACTTTTGGTAGAAAATTCTAGACTCCACCAAAAGACTGATAGATCTGATCAACAAATTTGGTAAAGTTGCACAATACAAAGTTAACATATCATAACCAGTTGTATTTGTATATACTAACAATAAATTAGCTGAAAAAGAAAAAAGGAAAATCACATTTATGTTAGCATTTCATTTTTTTTTTGAGTTTATTAATTTTGAAAGAGAACACAGAGTGTGAAAGAAGGGCAGAGAGAGAGGGAGAAACAGAATCTGAAGCAGGGTCCAGGCTCTGAGCTGTCAACACAGAGCCTGACATGGGACTCAAACCCATGAACTATGAGATTATGAACTGAGCCGAAACCAAGAGTTGAACACTTAACTGACTAAGCCACCCAGGTACCCCACATTTATAATACTATTAAAAACAATAAAATACTTAGAAATAAATTTAACGAGGAGGTGAAAGATCTCAACCCTAAAACTACAAAACATTTATGAAAGAAATCAAAGACCACACAGATAAATGGAAAGGTATCCCATGTTAATGGATTGGAAAAAAATTACACTGTTAAAATGTTCACACTACCCAAAGCCATGTATAGATTTAATGCAATCCCTATCAGATTTACAATGGCAATTTTTATAAAGGTAAAGAAACAACAACAACACTAAAATGTATTTGAAATCACAAAGATCCCCAAAAGGCCCAAGTAAACTTGAGGGAGTCTCAAGTAAACAAAGTGGAAGGCATCACACTTCCTGATTTCAAACTATACTATGAAGTATAGTAATCCAAACAGTTGGGTACCAGCATAAACCAAACACATAAACCAGTGGTTAAAAATCAAAGCCCAGAAATAAATTTATGCATAACAGTTTAATATTTGACAAGCCAAGAATACTCAGTGGAGAAAAGATGGCCTCTTCAATAAATGGTACTGGTAAAATTGTAAGGAAACTAGACCCCTATCTTATGCCACTTACAAAAATTTTTTAGAAATGGATTAAAGGGGCGCCTGGGTGGCTCAGTCGGTTAAGCTTCCGACTTCAGCTCAGATCATGATCTCACAGTTTGTGAGTTCCAGCCCCGCATCGGACTCTGTGCTGACAGCTCAGAGCCTGGAGCCTCCTTTGGATTCTGTGTCTCCCCCTCACTCTGCCCTTCCCCTGCTCATGCTCTGTCTCTCTGTCTCTCAATAATAAATAAACGTTAAAAAAAATTTAAAAAAACGAAATGGATTAAAGACTTAAATTTGAGATTAAAATCATACAACTTCAAGAAAAAAACTTAAATTTGAGACCTGAAACTATAAAACTTCAATGAAAAATCTCCTTGATATGGGGTCTTCGCAATTGACAATTAAAACACAAGAAACAAAATAAATAATTTTTTGAAACTATACCAAACTAAAAAGCTTCTGCACAGAAAGAAATCATCAACAAAATGAAAAGACAGCTTAGAAATGTGAAAAAAATATTGCAAAGCATATTACTTTTAAGAGGCTAATATTCAAAACAAAAACTCATGCAGCTTAATCCCAAAATAAACCAATAATTCAATTTAAAAATAGACAAAGGACCTGAATAGGCTTTATTTTTTTTTAATTAAGACATGTAAATGCCCAACAGGTATATGAAAAGGTGCTCAACATCACTAATCATCTGGGAAATGCAACTTAAAACCACAGTTAACTATCACCTCACACTTGTTAGAACAATTATCACCAAAAGGACAGGAGATAACAAATGTCGGCAGGATGTGGAAGAAAGGGAACTTCTTAGCACTTTGGGGCAGATTGTAAATTTATACAGCCACTATAGAAAGCAGTATAAAATTTCATCAAAAATTTTAAAAATGAGCTCCTGTATGACACTAAAATTCCACTTCTGGGTGTATATCTGGAAGAAATGAATATACTATGTCGAAAAGATAGATACACCACCATGTTTGCTGAACCATTATTTATAATATTAAGGAATTGAAACAACCTAAGTGTCCCTCTCTGGATAAATGGGTAAAGAAAATGAGATACATACATAGACACACATCACATTTTATATTATACATTATTACATATAATATATGAAATTATTCATCTCTACAACAGAAGGAAATCTTCCATTTTCAACAACATGGACGGACCTTAAGGGCATTATGCTAAGTGAAATAGCAATAAGTCAGAGAAAGATAAATACTGTATGATATTAATTATATGTGGAATATAAAAAACAAGCAAACAAATGAGCCCAAAACAAAAACAATTAAACTCACAGGAAAAGAGATCTGATTTGTGATTACCAGAGGTGGGGGTAGCAGAATTGGATGAAGGTGTTCAAAAGGCACAAACTTCTAGTTACAAGTTAAACAGGCACTGCAGGTGTAATCTATAACATAATAATTGTAGCTAACACTGCTATATGGTATATTTGAAAGGTGCTAAAAGAATAAATCCTAAAACTTACCATCATTAAGAAAAAAAGCATTTTTCATTTTTTCCATCTCTTTGAAATGATGGACGTTAACTTATTGTGGTGACCAATCTAGAAAATAACAAAGTGAAGTCACTGGGCTGTACATCTTAAACATATACAATAGTGTGTCACTTATATTTTAATATAACTACAAAAGACTGCATCAACTCATAGCCACACCGCTTTTGTTCTTATTTGACAGAAATTGTTTTTTCTGGTATAATACCTGTGCTTTGTACTACCAATATATAATTTATACATATACTCAAACACATACATATACATATGTGTCCGTGTGTGTGTGTGTGTGTGTGTGTGACTAGTGGGTTCTAATGTCTGGCTCTAATTCTGCCTCAGTAAGGGATTTATCCTAATCCTAAACCAGAGAGATAATGAAGTTGGGTTAAAAATTAGCCTCTTTGCAAATTCAGCCTGAATTGCTGTCTTATTTTCTAAGAACAAGTTTGGGTTGAGATGGCTGCTTGGGCTGGTGCTTGCTGAAGGACACTTATTGGCTTTAATTAAGAAGACCGCCTCTGATCATATACTTGCTCAGAGTGCTTTATGGAATTCCTTTCCTTGTTAACTACAGCTCAGAAACAACTACCCAAATCTGCAGCTCTAACCTAAGCACACTGTGTCCATTTTTACAAAAATCTGCAATTTTCTTCTTAGAGGGTGGAGTTCTCTTTCCCTGTAGCATCAAAAGGAAAATATTAAAAACTCTCTTGTTTCAGAGTATGAATTAAAAACGGACCCACATTTGACCATCAGTGTAAAACATCTTTAATATCATTAAATATTTTCAGTGTACCTGGGTGCCTCAGTCAGTTAAGAATCCCACTCAGGCCTAGTTCATGATCTTGTGGTTCCTGAGTTCGAACCCCATGTTAGGCTCTGTGCTGACAACTCAGAGCCTAGAGCCTGCTTCATATTTTGTCTCCCTCTCTCTCTGCCCCTCTCCCACTCATGCTCTTTCTCTCTCTGAAAAATTGAATAAACATTAAAAAAATTTTAAACATATCATCAAATATTCACTGACAAGGGTAACTTGTAGTTAACTAGTTAATTCCCAACCAGATTATGATGATTATATATGCTAGTGAATTAGTCATGATAAGAACAAATAGAGCCAAACTATTTTTTAATAAGCATTGTAAAATGCATACATTATTTTGTGACAGAAATTATGTGACACAAAATTTGGCATCCTCTTTTCTAGGAGGTCAATAAATGTTGGTATTAGAGGTTGCAACAAAAACAGACTTAGAAAACCTGAAATGTCCATCCATTTATAAAGAGGAATTCCACAAGTTTTATTCCCTTCTTACACTTATGTGCTTAGAGAAACTAGTTCTTTAAAGAAAACTTGCATGCACTTGCATCTTGCATAAGAAGTTTTAGACTCTTTGTAAGTAAAATCTTTGCAAAATAAGCAAGTAGTCCTTCTCAGGTACACTTAACATGAAAGAAAAGATGAACTTCTTCAAGCTAAGTTTCTTTCAAGTACTTGACAAAGACAACTGTGTTTTAATAAGAATTGTGGTAAAAGGAATATTTTGTGAAGAGAAATCACCAGTGAAGCTTTGGGTGGTAGAGGATGAGGTCCTTTTGACCCTGTTCCCTGCCAAAATTTTGAAAGACCTTTATGTTGAGGTGATAAAGAGAATAAATTAAATTTATATCTGTGACTGTGTTGGCTTAGAAATAAGTGATAACTTCAAACAATTGCTTGGTTCAAATAATGTTACTGAGAATAATATGGCTCTGTGGGGTACGTAGTTATTTTGACTTCATTCTTTAAAATTATTTTTAAAAATGAAGAGGACTATGATAACTTATGATAGAGGATACTTATTATAAGAAAAACATAATAGACCACTAGACAGAAAATGACTTATGATAGAGGATACTTATTATAAGAAATAACTTATGATAGAGGATACTTATTATAAGAAAAACATAATAGACCACTAGACAGAAAATGCAGGGATTCTAACCCAACTCAGCCACTTATTTACAACATTAATTAATCTCATGATTGTCTGTAAAATGAAGATAGAAAAATCCCAGTTTATGACAAGGTAAAAATGCAATTATTAAATCTGAAAATGACTAGTGAAAATAAATTACTACAAAAAGCATGAACACTGTTGTTATCACCATCTTTATCACTGCTGACTTGAGAAAAGTCCACCAAAGTACCTGGTTGGTCAAGCAAAGATGAGTTTGTTACTTACTGCAGTAACGGACAACACCATCGACAGTCTTAGTAGTATCTCCAAAAGGTAGTTAGTGGGTATGTATAAAGATTAGGTTTGGATTTAGGGTGGATCTTTCAGTGCAGCAATCTCAAATTCATGTTATAATAATTGAAAGTTGATAGTTATGAGGGTTCTGAAGGTGTCTTGATGAGTAACCATTCATTTGATAAGAGAATGTTTTCTCTGGTTAAGTGATACATTGCTCTGAGAGGCAGACCAAGGGGGCAGTCTATTAAGTGCATAAGAGAATTTTCAGGAAGTTTTTGAAATAAACAATACTGTTATTACAATATTATCTTCCTGGGGGAGAATTTCCTGGAAAAGTAAAATCATGTCGATTTAGATGGTCCTGGTTTTTTTTATCCTATTGACTATGTGTTTGCATGAAGTTTATCATCACAATTATTGAGTTATGCAAATGTTAAGTATGATCTATGATGAGGCATTCATCTACTTGATGCTGTGCATATCAAATCTTAGTTCATTCTAACACCTATGGTGTTATCATCATCATTTCAAAGATCCAAAAGGTGAAATTATGATGCTTGTTCAGTGTTATAAATCCTGATTCCTCTAATAAGAAAGCAAAGAAATACACACACACACACACACACACACACACACACACACACACAACCCAGAAACAAAACCAAACAAGCATCTGATAAGACACTAAACTTTTGAAAACGTACTTGCTCTCTCATTAGTTTATTTAGGATGAGGTTTATATGCGTCCTCACTCTGATCCAGGAATGCTAGAGGCGGATTAGATTACTACTTGCTAGCACCCTAGGAGAATGTTGAAGAGACTGTGAAATAGTTTAAATCATTTGACTCATACTTAAGTTCTTAGAAATGAAAGCACAGTTGCAAAAATTGACTTGAAATTCTATCATTATTACTACAGTGGAAAAATATAGATTAAAGTGGCATCCTTGGGCCCTTCTTTTTTTTTTTTTTCTTTTTTCTTTAATTCGTGACTCTCTAGCACATGAACAATCATTATATTCAATGACTTAAAGAACCAAGGTCTGTAACTACGTACCTATAAGTACTGCCTGTGAAATGTGAAATCTTCATCAGGTTCAGAACTAGGAATACAATCTCAGACTTGGACAAGCTCTAAATGTACACAAATTCTGGTGATTACCTCACTCTCTAATCCAAGTATCTTCTCATAAACAGACTATCAATAAGAAGAGGGAAAAGTATAAAGGTCAAGAATAAATGCGACTCATATTTTAAAGAGATTGTTATTTAACAAAGAGCTGTATATACCAAATTCATGAGTTCATATATATTTATGTTAATCCATTCAAATGATGAATCAAAATGAATTTAAAAGAGAAAATATCTGTATGAAATGTTTCGCAACTCATTACTTTGATTTTGATTTGTATTCCATTCAAGAAAAGTGTCTCTATATCCATAAAAAATAAACATTTTGATTACAGAAAGCTAGAAGTTTTTACTATACTAATTACTGCTTATAATTAAGCAAGCTTATTTTAGGACTTACCTGAGTAAGATGATAATTACATATCAACTGATTTTGAAAAAAATTGCGAACTATAAAAGGACCATATAAAATATAAAGTGAAAATAAAACCGAAAATCTGTTGTTAAACTTGCACATCAAGCAGAGTAAGAACAATTTTAGTTTTCCATATTTAGAGACACACTTTGAGAGAAAATCAAAGAGCAATTAGGGATATCACCGAAGTTATAAAAATCCATTACTTAAGTATTCATTATACAAAATCAAGAGATGTTCTTTTTGGCACTGCAAAATAATATATTTGCGAGAATACATAAAATGAAATATCTTAAAGTCACATATTTTCCTAATTTTGATATTTGCTCAAATATGATAAATTCTTTTTCTTGTAGTAAGAGAAAAGATGATCACTAAAAGATTATTTATCATAAGTCGGTGATAGCAAAGAGCTGGCTGTTTCACAGGGTCAGGAAGAGAGAGGGTTAGCGAAAGTCTACTTTGGAATATCAGAGCATATTTAAGGAAAGCTTTGATAACCAGAATAATGTAAAATGTATTAAGAATACAAATAGTACATTTGGTTTGGAGAAACATTAAAATATGGTTCACTCTAGTTTTCCTTTTGTGTGTGTGTGAATTGCATTTCTAGCGCTAGGAAGGAGAATCTTATCTCCTAGATGTAATTCAACCAATGCAAGTTTCATTTATATACATAATGTAATGGATAAATCAATGATAAAGCAATGGGTTCCAAATAGGGGGCCCTTGTTTATAGTTGAGAATAAAGGTAGTAAATTTTGTGAAGAGGTACTTACAAAAGCTTAACACAATTCATTATTTTACATGCAAACAGTGGAATAAAAAATTTAAAATAACTAATGGTATTTTGACAGACTGATATGTATACAGGGAATTTTTCTTTTTTTTGCCTTTTACACATATTTCAACTTATATTTAAGAAACCTTTGGTATTCTGATAACTTTGAAATCTAATTTAATTTATGTAAAATATAAATAAAAAATGAAAATATAAATCCTGATCTAGGAATAACATAGTCAATCAATTAACAAATTTATTTATTAAATAAGAATCGACTTAAAAAAAAGCATGAATAGCATGAATAAGCAAAAGAAAGAAAACATAAATAATAAAAACATCCTTGATGGAAAAATTGGGCTAATTATGTTAACATAAATAAATACATATTTAATACAGTAGTACTATTTTTGGTTTTTGATATTTATTTATTTTAAATTAAAAAATAATTATATCATTTTATAGCTATATTTGTCACTTTTCTATGTCCTTTTTCAATTTTTGGTATTTTAAAAACATGCACACAATTTCTTGCTTCTTTGCTCTACTTTCTATTTCACTATAACTTTTCCTTTTTTATTATATTTTTTTGAGATCGACATACAGAGCAAGTAGGGAAAGGGCAGAGAAAGAGAGAGGGAGAGAGAGGACTCCAAGCAGGCTCTGCACTGTCAGCACAATGACCAACACTGGGCTAGAACTCACGAACCATGAGATCATGACCTGAGCCAAAATCAAGAGTTGGATGCTTAACCTACTGAGCCACCCAGGAGCCCCAACATTTCTTAACTTCTAGCCAGCATTCATGAAGAAACACAATAAGTGTATTTATACTTTTAACACACTTTTTTACAGAAACAGTTTTGCACAGGAGCAAAAGAACTGGAGGGGCTCTCCTTTATATAGTGTGTTGGTTTTGGTCGGACATGGGCTGCTGAGTGTCAGTGCCAGTTATAGCCAGGAAGGCATTACTATAGTATATTTGTGGGAGAGTATTTAGATTTGGTGGCATTTGGAGAACATTTTTAAGTATTTTTAAACTGATTTTGGTTTTGAAACCTGTCACCATTTCATAAGGCTTGTAAATAAGGCAAATGTCAAAATACTCACAATATACCACATGCAGACTTTATATTATTGGTCTTGCCTTGTTTTCTCAAACGACATTACATTAGAAAGTCATTACAGTATAGTGTTACCTTTAGCTTGGTAATTTTAAATATTTTTGATTGACTTATTTTCAAATCTAAGTAGACAGGCATTGTTTTTAATTTCATGATATAACAAAGATTTTTATCATGAGAAGCTAAAATTCAGCTCTATAATTTTTTTATCATTTCTCTGAATTTAACATATAGTAAACCCTTGGTGTGTGAGCATGAATCATTCCAGAAACATGCTTGTAGTCCAAAGCACTTGTATATCAAAGTGAATTTCAAGAACCATTGGCTCAGTTGTGATCGTGTGACATTTGGCGGCATATTCTACTTGTATTGCCAGACATTGCTCGTTTATCAAGTAAAAATTTATTAGAAATGTTTGCTTATCTTGTGGAACACTCACAGAACAAGTTACAATCCAAGGTTTTACTGTATATAATTTTTCCTTCAACAAATGTTTTTGCTAATGGAATAAGGGCAGCTACTCGCTTTTTCTCCTTTACCTACTGCTGTGAGTATTTGTTTATTTCCAGGAAAAAGATCTCTGGCATTCACATCTAGGAAAACAATCTGGCTCTCTGACCATTTACTATCTTTGTAATACTGGTAAATTCACTCAATTTCTCCTACCCTGTTTTTCTTTTTTTGTTTTTTTAATCTGTTAAATAGGTATGATCATAGGACACACACACTTCACAGAGTTGTTATAGGAGATAAGATAATACATCTAAAGCACTCAGCAGAGAGTTCAATAATTGTGAGTAGTTTATTAGCACTCACTATAATATTAATTATATAATCGTTCATTTATATGTGACTTATTCAATACTTTTGTGTTAGGCAATGTAGCATGCAGTAAAAGAAAGATCTGGTATAGTCAATTAAAAAGAGATAAGAAGCTCAGAAGGGACAGTATTCCTGACTTTCCAAATGTTTCTGGAGCTCACTATGACATAGCTACTACGTGGGGGCAGCCAATGACACATAAAAATGACCCTCTTCTAACATGCCAACAACAAAAAATCAGTCTCAACATTTCACCAATCTATGCATTTAGCTTTTAATTTACCAAACATTTAACTGAAATGTCCGATAATTTTGTTTTCTTTTAGATACTTTGTTTTACTGCAGACAAGCTCACAATCTCTTCTAAATATAACCTACTTCATATCTGTGAGATTTTAATTGGAAAGTCAGAGTGTTGGTTGCCTTTTAAGACCTATAAAGACACATTATATCCTTTTATCACTTCTGTTTCTAAGGAAAGAACATGTTTCAAAACCAAGCTTTTGTGCTCAAAAGTAAGGTTTCTAAAGTAATGCCTACTGTCCACTATATGCAAAATAAAAAATGATGCATGATTAACATGATACATATTTTGTAATAATGATCAACTACTGAATTTAATAATAGTGATTATAGCAAAAAATGAAATATTAAAATGTGTCAAACAACACAAATCATATATTTTCACAGGTCTTGAAAATTATTTTACCTTATAGTTTATGACCAGTTTTCCATTACATGGATAAGTTAATAATTGATACATGCAGTTTTAAACAAATAAATGTACAATGAGATTTTAAACTGAGAGCTATAAACTCTTCAGCAAACTAGTAATAGTTTCTATGTAAGAGCTATTCATAATGCTTTGGGACATTATTATCAAGCTTCTAATCATAGGTTAAAGACCCCAACCTTCATCTATTCACATAATAGAGATACAGTAGTGTGTATTCTTTAAAGCTAGTTAAGAAATATGCTGAAGCACAAACATTCAACTTCAGTGCAATTAACAGTACAGTAACTTCTGGATCAGGAAAGTTTAAAGTCAATAGCTGAGAACCACTTGAATGTACAGTGATTGATTTTGCTTGCTCTGGACTATGGAGGAATGATTGATCTAAGCTTTATTTTGTGCTAGCCTTTTCTCTATTGCAAGCCTAATGAGGCATAAGGGGTAAAGTGAAAATGGAAACAATAGAAATAGATTTGTGTCTGTATGGGGCCAACAAGACAGTGATGAATAAAAAAATGAATCCAAACAGCTATTTGGTATCAAAATGCTATCCTCTCAAATGTCCAGAAACTTTTTCCAAAATCATTATGACTTTTGTACATTTCAGCAGCTCATTTCTCCTCAATCAAACATGTGATAACTGAGTACCTTCGTGAGCCTAAAACTGGCAGGAGATTTTATTTAATACATTTTACAAAAGTGCCATTAAAATTAAAGATTCTATTGCCAGAATATATAAAAATATACTCTTGGCTCTCTGCGACAAACATGGTAAGAATCAATTCTGCTGGTAAATACTTGTGTTAATGATTTACTGAAGAATTTAAAAATAAATGATATATGGAAAATCATGGAAACTGGTAGGTCTAAGACTCTGTTGGGCTCAAGTAGGCTCTCAAACCAGCAGCAGATGATACCTTGAGATTTGAAACTAGACATATTTACAACCAGAAAGGTACATATAAATAGTTTTGTGGAGATGGTAGTTAAGATGTAAATAAAACACTTCTTGAAAGAAAAAATGTATTAAATGTAATTGGTCATACATAAAGAAAGAAAGATTTGAACTGGCTAATAAAAACTGTTACATTTGTCTCTGGAGTATAGTTTTATAAACACAAACTACATTATTTTACTCATTCAATAAACATTTATCATGTTTCTTGCCACTTTAGCTAATTAATTTCTACTCAGCTTGTAGAATTCAGCTTATATATTTCATCAAAGCAATTTTTTCAAACCTTTTTATGTCAGGCCCATCCTGTATTTTATATCCTTATGATTCTCTTTCCTTGCACTCACCATAGTAATAAAGATAAATAATTGAATGATAAGTTTTGTGTGTGTGTAATCAGTAAGCGAGTAAATCTGTCAGGTATCATTTTAGGCACTAAAGTTATAGAGTCACATAAGGTATGGGGAAAGTCCTCAGGAAGAGGAGATGCTGGAGAGTGAGACGAGTAAGTGAACAATCATCCTTCAATGAAAGCATGAAGGAGAAGGGACCCACTGGACTTCAGCTTATTAGGAAGTCTGAGGAGACAAGATGAAACTCCCTGAAAAGGACAGAGAGCTGGCTTTCTTGAGGAGGGACAGCTCCCATAGGATCTGTCCCAGGAACTTTGTAACACTCGGTTCCTCTGAAAATGGACACTGAGATAGAGGTAAAAGTTAACTGGAGAGAGTTAGGCATGTGAAAGGAGAGAGAGAGAGAGAGATGTGGATCAGATGGGAGGAAGCAGGGAGGGCGTTGGGGGAGAGGAAAAGTGCAGTAAAAGCCTGACGAAGTCTCGGACAGGCTAGCATGGAGTCTGGAGCAAAGATTCCCTTGTGGAAGGACTCCATGCGTGCCTGAAGCCTGACTGGAACAGGCAGCAACTGACTGTTCTCTTTATGCATGGAGTGTGTGGAGTGTGCGGACGGAGTGAGGCAGGAGGCTCAGGCTGGGCGAGACCAGAGCCAGGACCTGAGGAGTCTGTGCGTGTCTTAGGATGCTGGATCTTACACCACAGGCGGTGAAGACCACAGGAAAGTTTTAAGCAAAGAAGCGATGGGAGCAGATCTACATTCTAAATCTTCTCTGTAGCACTGAAATGAAACCTGAATGCAGGGCCGTCTGTGAGCAGCTGCTCGAAAAGTCCCTGCAGAAGCATGAGCAGAGAGCCCCACATAGGAATGGGGGGGGGGAGGGAGTTTAGAGAGGCTCTTAGGAGGCAGCACTTCTGCATGTGATGACGGGTTAGACTTGAGCAGTGAGTAAGAGCAAGGAGTCTGGGACACCCCCTAATTTTCTATGACGTAGAGTTTCTGTAGGCCCTGAGAATAAGCTTTAAAGGAAATAATAAAATGAGGCTCACTGCAAACTTCTACCACTCAAAAAGTTAAGTTGTCTAATTATCACAGCCAGATCCTTGATCATCTCCCTGTAATCTAGTTCTTGCTGTGATTACAATGCACTGTCACAGACTGGTGCAAATTGTCAAACGAAGAAATACCGACTATTAAATGATTTGGAGCATGGGGGCGGGGAGTCCCAGGATCTCAGTCTCAAAGGGAAGCCTTAGACAGCGTGTAGAGAATGTACATGCAGGACTTAAATATTAAAAATAATAAAAACACAAGAAAACAAAGACATTGTCCTCCCCCACACACTATTTACTGGCACTGAATTTGAAAACGAAATAAAATGCCAATAATTAACATCAGGTTAGGATGTTATTTAAACTAATTTAAACCTTTAAATTTTTACTCCCTGATTCCAGGATACTTATCCAGCATCACTCTTCAAAAAATCAAATAAAAATAAGCATATTCATACTTCTCACTTTACATATATTCTCTTTCCTCTGTCCTCAAATTCTTACTCATTCAACAGTATTCAGCCCAAATTTCACATTTCCTTGTCTCCCATGTTCTCCTGTGGAATGCCTCAGTTGTCCATTCGTGTATGCCTCCTCCCATACACATATGCATGTGGATACGGTTATATACATAGAGATGCTTAATTAAAAATTCTCAAAAATTCACTGTTGTATTTCCTGGGTCTGGCAACATTTTTTAAAAAAATACTGAATAATTTCAAAAAATTTTATTCCATTGGAGACTGTCTCTTGATCATATTAAGTAGTACAAAAAAGTATGAAGGAAATAGAATGTAAGAGAGAGCAGGAAGTGAAAATTAGGATAAGGGAAGATTTCACCATTCTTATTACAAGTGTTTGGAAATTTCTTACCCCTGACTTCTTAGCATGTCTAAAATTTACTAATCTCTTAAGATTAAATGAAGATAAAGCTTTCTTCAAAAGTTTTCCTAATTTCCTACTCAAATTGAAATAATTATTTGAACCCCCTTATAATTTCAAAATTTCCTGCCTCAATAACTCTATCTCCATTATTATCTATATTTCTCAGTGTGTGTGTGTGTGTGTGTGTGTGTGTATTTATTTATAATAGTCTCTTTTCTTGGTAGATTGTATTGTAAAAATCATTGAAAGCAGGCTTCTTATACAACCATTTGTTTGTTCCCTACAGTGCCTATGTGTTGTGATATAAATCAGTCTTAAGTGTTTGGTAAATGAATTAATGAAATGTAATTTTCTCTATTGAAGTATTTTCCAACACAAGATGATATCTAAACTAGGGTTTTGCAACCCCAGCACTATAGACATTTGGAGATTTCCTAAAGATCTAACTGAGTATTTGGACCTTGTGGGCTGACCCGTGTCACTGTACAATGTTTAGTAGCACCTCTGGCCCGTATCCACTAGATGCCAGTAGTCCCCAGCTTCCTCCTAACAGTTATGACAACCATAAATGTCTCCAGACATTGTCACATATTCTCTGGTAGACGAGTAAGAAAAATTGTTGAGAGTTACTGATTAAAAAGGTAAAATTATAATTGTATAATACTTTCAACTTAGATAGGCAATAATCACTCATTGACCCTAGTATCATCCAGTGGACATGTACATAATGTTGGTGTTCATGAAATTGCCAATGTGTATTTACCTAGAAAATGAGAAAACATGAACACAGAAACTCAATTTGTGAACATTGCCACTATACATTCTTTAAATAGCAAATATTTTTGATAGTGATATTAACTGACACAACAAATATTTTCAGGGTCAAATGAAGAACTTTGTGACTACATTTATTTGTATGTTAAAGAAGGCAAAATTTACCCTTGACCTATACAAACCATCAACCCATACGGAAGGGAGCATATAAGTTAAAGCTCTCAGCACTAAATGATAATATTTTAATATATTTTTACATTTATATAGATATTAATAAAATGCTGTGAGTTAATATTTTGCTTCATACCTTGCTATATACATTGCATGGTTTTTGCTATTAGTACTCTCAGTGATTTATTGTATTTATCAAATACTCACTAGGTACCATTTTTTTTCCAGAAGTTCTGTTAGCAGCATACAACTAGATAAATATGATCATAGTTCTTAAGGAACTTAATATTTAGAGGAAATAAGCTATCCCATAAGGTAAAATAGGAACATAATGTACTTAGTTCTATGATACAGTGAAAACACTGGAGAGGTGTAGAAAAGATACTTTTAGCTCAGTCATAAAGGCAGTGCAGGAGGTACCTGATGATTTTTAAGCAAAAGAGTGATGTAGTTATGAATGTGTTACAGATAAAGTTTCAGCGCTGGAGGCAAGGAAACTACCTCAAAGGCCTTCAAAATAATCTAGGTAAGATATGTTAAGGGATGAAATAGGCCAGTGGTAAAAGGCTGGGGGAAAAGACAAGTTTAAGAAATACTTGGAGAAGAATATCATTAGAACTTCATGAACTACACGATGTAATGTTTGGGGACATAAAGGATTATCTCCCCATATTTTAGCTGTAGGTGACTGAGTAGAGTTAGGTGTACCACTAACTGAGAAAGAGAAAAGATTTAGGGAAAAATGATGATGGGTTTCCTGTATCACTATTGGGAATAGTACGCATGACTAAGGCATTTTACCTGGACTGAGTTTAGGATACTTAGGAGCAGAAAAGAGAAATATTAAGATTGATTCAAGGTTAGGGTGGCTTTTTTTTCTTCCCCCAGATGGATATAGTAGATGAGATGGAAGCTGAAGAGATTTCAGAGTGATGGGAAATATTTGCTCTAGGTGATGAATCAAAGGTCTTAGGCTGTCTAGAAAAGTAAAATAATAAGCTCCTCTTAGACCCTGAGAATATTTTGGGATTCATTGATCAATACAATGGAAGTATATAGAATTTCATAGAACGGGTGCACTCTGCGTTGTGGTATAAAAAGACTCAATGGGAAAATGATTTTTTTTTCCAGCAAGTGAGAAGCTGAAATTTAAGATTTCTGATTTATAACAGTATTAAGTGGTAACAAGACTTAGGCTGTCACCATGTGTGCAAGTAAGGAATGGAAATCAAGATAGTTAGGAAGTAGCCAGAAGATGGTGTTTGAATAAAACATCCAAATGAGACTTGCACTAAGCTAGTGTTATGGTAGAATTTAGAGTTTAAAAAAAAAAAGGAAAAGAGAAAGAATATATAGTATCAATGCTTTTTTAATGCTTTTAATGACGTATCCCATCTTCAGTATTAAAGAGGAGTAGAAAAAAACATATGGATATGACTTCCAAAGAAAATAATACTTGTATTTACTCCCTCAATAAAGGAAGATAAATAATTTGGAACTTGCACTCAGCACTGAAGAGGTATTCAAGGAATTGTCTTGAGAGAAGAAATATCTTCCATTTGAGAGAATGAAAAACTTATTGTTGCCTGAAAAAAAATTGTGGGGGAGAATCAAAGCTGAAGCTAACTTGCTCACTGATATGAACTACCATTGACTTTACTGTTTTACATTCAGTTTAATGCTGTTTGGGAGTTCCTATATAAAGAACTTGTCAGAATCTTCTTTAAAATAAAACCAAGACTTGGAAAGCACAAGAAAATTCAATTTGTCCAGATCAAAAAACAAAGCAGATTCAGAGAGAAAATTTGTCATAAATAGTAGAGATGAGTGTCCAATTTCAGGGTGAAATTTTCTTATAAAGTATTCAAGTTCTTTAAGGCTCGTATAAAGATCAACAAAACTCCATTTGAGCATGCTTCTCTGTATAATAATGCTGGATGCTTCTCTAGTAATGAACTTGCTTTAAGATCCTTGGGATCAATAAGCAGTCAAAATGTTAGGAATATTTCAAGGCATGGTAGGTAATCAAAATGAAGTCACTGACTAGAGA
>PITB01024416.1:0-24238 GCA_004024585.1 Paradoxurus hermaphroditus | reverse complement strand
GCAGCAAAACACTGGCAAGCAAAGCGAAGGCATTTGGAGTTCACTGTTCGCAGTGAGTCACGGGCTTGCTTCACTTGCTACCTCCTCAGCACATTGTTGCAAAGGTTTTGTTTGTTTATTTAAGGTGATCTTATCTGAGGATGTCAGTGAAAGTCTCTGGGTTTTGTTTCTTCCTACATTTCAGAATGCTTTTATACATTTTAAGAAGTGCCTTGAGTGAGTGTTGTGAAACTTAAAAAAGAATCAGTACTTCCTTTCGAAGGATCATGTGGTCTCGAGGCAACATCTTGTTTTGTGACCCCTCCCCAAAGTAGGGCACGCAGGGGTGCTGGATGGGCTCAGGCGGAGGCCCCGGGTCTGCCCCGAGCTCCGGCCGCTAAAGCAGTGCTGTTTAGTAGATGTCTTAACCAGAGCAAAACTCCCATCTGTTGTCACTGGAGAAAGCCGGCTCCCCTAGGACTGGGCATGGAGGGTGGGGCTGGTGGGCTCGGGTGAGGAGGGAGGGAGCCCAGGAGAGACTTGGGTGTTCTGGAGGTCTGGGGAGGAGATGTAAGGAAGAGAGATGGTTGGAAGAGACAGACAGGGTCTATGGGTCACTGTTACTGGTAAGGAGAGTAGTAGGTTCCAGGTCCCAGGAGACCCGAATACCTCACAGACCGAGGGACGTAGCTAAGCCAGAAAAATGATGCTGAATCTGCCTTTGCCCCAGATGTTTCCATTGTTGCTGAAGGAAGGGCAGCGGAGGGCCAAGTGAGATTCTACTTCAGGCTTAGCAGCCCGAGTCTCACCTGTAGGTCCAAACTCTACTAGGCTTTCATTAGGGCTTCTCTCCTGTGTCTTGGAAAATGTGATTGTCCAGAGTTTAATTCATCCTTTTGGATATTCTGAAAGGAAAAACAACCAAAGTTTAAGGCTTAAACTCATAAGTGTACCTTCTGAAATATAGAAGGTGTTTGCTGGCAGTTTCATAATCTTTTTTGTTTTTTTTTTTTTCCAAGTGTAGAATTATCCAAGAGTAGGGTAAGGGCCTGCAGAGTTTGGTTAATAGAATTTACAGCAGACAAGTCAGGCAAAGACCAGGTTTCATGGAAAAGCTTCTAAAGCAAAGTTGTTGGAAATTTAAATTGGATTCGAGTGTGACAGATCCACTACTGAGAAACGCTAGAGTGCCTCACTGTTAAATTCTACAGGAATCTGCCTAGAATTGGTAGTGTTGTTTTTCTGGTGCAGTGGGTACTGATGTTGAGTTTTGAGTCCAAGTTTATACATTTTCCAGATGTAATCATTTAACTCAAGTAAAAGAAAATATGATTCTATCAGGGACTCAAAACCATTACATTGAGAATGTGTCTAGCAATAGGTTAGTGGTCCAGTCAAGAATATTCTAGCAATTCAACTCTGAGAAGGAGTCTTGTGAAATTTTCTTGCTCATGAAAAGTAGCATTTTGAGAATCAAGGAGGAAACAATAACATTAAAAATATTAGGAGATGTTTCTATCTATCTGTCTCCAGCTCACACATTTCATAAAGTGAGCTGGATACGTGGCAAATTGATGTGAGATTTTAATGCTAAGAAACTGTTTGTTCACTAGAATACCCTTGATGGAGATCTTTCACTTGTGTGCTCTGTCATTTCCGGCAGGTGCCTGGGACACTTAGACCTCTTATTAGCAGGCAGGGTGGTTCGGCGAGTCCCACATATGGGCTGATTTGAGACCTTGGGAGCTTCCTACGTGGGTGCTATAAGAGTTCAGATCCTTCCCAGGTCAAGGCTTTGTTCCTTCCCAAGTCATTAGAACATACCCATACATATTCCTGAAGAATTGTATCTAAACTCCTTCAGAAAGGGGTTTCTAGAAGATTTTAAAAGCTGTGTATTTTATTTCTTGGGGCATTATGAGCTACAGTGTCTGTCTTATCACTTTATTTTCAGTTCCCAGATGGGGCCTCACACGTTATAGATACTCAATGTATATTTGTTCAGGGAATAAATGGCCTATAAATTAGGTGTCTTGCGCTTACAATCCTAGTTCTCATATTTAGCCACTCTACAGTTTTAATACTGGGGGCTGACTTTTATTGATTGGTGATTGTATAAGGCATTAGTTTGAGTGCTTCCTTTATAACTGTATTTGAACATCACAGCAAGAGTCACAAAGAATGTATTAGTCAGGATATGCTAGATCGTGCTGTGGTCAGAACGCCATAGTGTCAGTGGCTTCACTCAACAGAGCAAAGTGCACTGTAGTCTGGGCAGCAGGCCTTCACGAGCTGACTCGGGGATCAGCTCCAGGATCAGCACAAGTCTGTCATCCTCAACCCCAAGCTGGATAAGAGTGGGGCTGCAGCCTCATGCACCGGCTTTTCATTGTGCAACCCGGGAAGCAACATGCCATACAGCTGTTCACGTTTCATTGGTCAGAACTGGTCACATGACACCATCTAACTGCAGGGGAACTGGGAAGTACCCTTGAAGGGAAGGAGAGAAAAACCGGAAGTGGGCGTGTAATGATAATAGCTGTCATAGGCCCATTATACAAATATCTCCATTTTACAGCTGATAAAACTGAGGCTCAGAGAAGACAGGTAACTTATCCAAAGTTACGCAACTGGTATATGGCAGAGCAATGCCTGGTACTCAGGTTTGTTTGTTTTCAAATTTAAGTTTTTAAATTTTAATTACAGTATAGTTAACATACAGTGTTATATTAGTTTCAGGTGTCCACTACAGTGATTCAGCAATTCTGTATATTACTCAGTGCTCAACTTAGTAAGTGCACTTTTCATCCCCTTTGTCTCTTTCACCCCTTGCCCCTCCCACCTCCCCTCAGTAACTGTCAGTTTGTTCTCCATAGTTAAGAGTCTATTTCTTGGTTTGTCTCTCTCTTTTATTTCCTTTGCTAATTTGTTTTGCTTCTTAAATTCCACATGTGAGTAAAATCCTATGGTATTTGTCTTTCTCAGATTGACTTATTTTGCTTAGCACAATACAGTACTCTCTAGCTTCACCATGTTACAAATGGCAAGATTTCATTCTTTTTTATGACCAAATAATATTCCATTGTATATACACCATCTTCTTCATCCGTTCATCTGTTGATGGATACTTGGGCTGCTTCCGTGATTTGGCTATTGTAAATAACATGGCAATAAGGATAGGGATCCTTCTGAATTAGTGTCTCTATTTTTTTTTAATTAATTAATTTATTTATTTTGAGAGAGACAGCATGCACACAAGTGGGAGAGAGATAGAGAGAGAGGGAGAGAGAGAATCCCAAGCAGGCTCTCAACGTGGGGCTGGAACTCTTGAACTGTGAGATCATGACCTGCGCTGAAATCAAGAGTTGGACGCTTAACCAGCTGGGCCACCCAGGCGCCCTAGTGTTTTTGGATTTGGGAGGTAAATACTCAGTAGTGTTATTACTGGATTGTAAGGTAGATCTAGTTTTACCTTTTTGAGGAACCTTCCTACTGCCTTCCACAGTGGCTGCGCCAGTCTTCATTCCCACCAACAGTGCTCCAGGGTTCCTGTTTCTCCACATTCAATGCCAAACAACATTCTTGTTGTTTCTTGTGTTTTTGATTTTAGCCATTCTGACAGCTGTGAGGTGGTATCTCACTGTAGTTTTGATTTGCATTTCCCTGATGATGAGTGATATTGAGCATCTTTCAAAGTCATACTCTTAACCACCATGCAATATTACCTTTCTTGAGGAAATTAATTTTCTTCTAAAGAAAATGTGACCTTAGTGAAGGGGAGAATAATAAAAGTGTTGGATATGGGGTTTGGGTACCTGGTTCATGGGACTGATCCCATCCTTGACTGTCTTTTGCATCTAGCTAAGCCGCTTCTCTTGGCTGGTTTCCTCACATGAGAATAATGATTACCATGATGGTAGTATAAAGCAGTGCTGTAATAGCGCCCAGAGAGCAATGAGGTGCTAGATAAAGAAAGATATGCGGTATTACTACTGACACCTGCTTTGTGCCTTAGTCTCGTGCAGACATGTAACAAGCCCCAAGATTCTTACAAGAAAATCAGTAGATCCTTTAAATGATCTTGGTACATTTGGGTGTTTTCCTTGCAAAAGAATATGCCGTTGCAATATAAAGCTTAACTTCATTGGGGTAATCTTTTCAGACATTTCATTACATTTGTTACTGAAATGATGTTAAGTTGCAGCTAAATTTATTAGCTCTCACCTTCGAACCCTCCTCCCCCTACCTTTTTATTATGTAACTTTTCAAAAACCATTCTTTTAAAAGTGAGTATCCCATGGAGCCTGGGTAGCTCAGTTGGTTGAGCCCTCGACTTTGGCTCAGGTCAGGATCTCCTGGTTCGTGAGTTCAAGCCCCACGTCAGGCTTGCTGCTGTCAGTGCAGAGCCCGCTTCGGATCCTGTGCCCCTCTCTGTCTCTACCCGTCCCCTCAAAATCAATTAGAACAATGAGCCAATGAGAGCTTGTGCTTTCTCTCGAAAATAAACAACGACCACAAAAATAAAAAAAAAAGTAAAAGTGAGTACCTCCAAAAGCATTTCTAGATGGATACATCACCGTAAATTCAGGAAACTTTTTAATATTTTGCCATCTGTTTATAGTGACCTGGAGGGGCTCAAGTCAAAACAGGTGCATGTTGTTTGTGGCCTTAGTAAGAAAAGCAACCCTCTTCCTTTGTAGCTGTGGGAGGAGAGGGAAGTGTTTTTATCAAATGTGTTAAATCACTGGCCCCAGCCTCCTGTCCCCCAAAACTTGGTGTGTATGTTGTAGTTCTCAATATTCATCTTCTATTTTGAGTGCCTCCCAAGCTTGATGTTCTAATGCATTTCTCCTGCCCAGTCCTGCCTGGCCGATCTCAATCAGGCCTGAATGTGTGGTCCACGGAGGGTACCCGGAACCTCACATTGCTTTAGATGTGATCTAATAGATTTCTCCAATCCTTTGACCTCTTCCTGGAAGTGGTTAATACTGCAGTTGCATAATCAGACTAGAAAAGAAAAAGTTTTCTGTGAAAATTTGGGAACAGAATTCGCATTACTTAAAAAAAAAATACCCAGCATATTTTTCTCAGACTCCATCTCGTAGACATGTTTATCCCTCATTGTTTAAATAGAACCCTCCTTAACCGAGGGCATGCGGGCTATGCCTTTCTCCTCCTCTCCCGTTTGGACATAAAGCCTGTTATTGTTGATTGTTCTGCAGTTGGGTCACTTGAAAATGGGATTTCATTTAAGTAGAACATTTTCATTACAGGATAACGGGCCTCTTTAATTTTGCACTTTTAGAGCGGCTAGGACAACATTTACATTTGCTCCTGGTTTTTGCTTTTCAGAGTCCTGGACAGACAGGGAGGATTCATTAGAGAATAGATCATGATGACACGTCTCTTTATTGGTGAGCCATAAAAGTTGAGAGAAAGAACACAGGAAGTGGGCATTTATAGTATTAAAAGCCTTCGGCAAATTATACATGTGGTGGCTTTAACTGACCTTGGAAGTTATGTAAGGCTTTGTGTGTACGTTTGTATCAGAAAGTGGTCTCTAAAAATGATGATAATCTATTGAATTTACAAAATAGCTTCCCAGAGGCCTGGGTCCGCTTTTTCGTAGTGATAAGAGTGAACTGACACTGTGTCTCGGTCTGGGGAAGGAACCACTTTGGTGGCACCTCCTTTCTATTCTGGCTCTTTTCAGTTCACCGACGCAAGCACTTCTTGCAAAGATCTCCTAAAACTACTTAAATTCCCGGGGGGGGGGGGGGTCAGTCTTTTGTGCCTTTAGATTCCATTCGGTTGTAATGCATTTCATGTACCCTTTTCCCCCTTCTTCTTCTTTTTTCCATTGCTCCCTTTTCAATTCTTCCAGTTTCTTTAACTTTACTTCGAGATAAATTTTTAATGCTTCTGGAAACCAAAATTAATTAGAACAATGAGCCAAGTGAGATTAAATTCTTACAGGGCAGAAAGAGGGGTAGGTCCAGAGTTCGGTGGAGCCCGGAGCCGAGTCGGCGTTGATGGGCTGTGGCTGCCGCCCTGGGCAGCCTCACGGCCATTTCTGCCCTTCGGGTTGTCTCCGGTTCCCAGCTCTGCCTTCTGTAGCAGTAGACACAGGCGAGCAGGGCTGTCAAGGTGGGCCTCTCAGGAGCTGACATCCCAGCTGAGACCTGAAGGGTGAGGGGGACCCAGCTTTGCTGAGAGGCAGGAAGGGCATTTCAGGTAGACTGAGCGTTTCGGGATATGCTAGGAGCCGGGAAGCTGGAGATAAATCCCATTTAGTGCCTCATAGTGTAGGCTGGTTGGCAAGCCACTAAGCTTGATCTACTGCCACTTCCTGCCTCCCTGAAACTGACACTTCCTGTAACCCATTTTTTGGCTTCAGTTAAACCGGTATCTCTTTCAACCTGCAATTTGACTCCAGATAACCTTGAAGGGAGCTGTTGAACTGATTCCTCCAGCCAACGTCAGCTTAGTGTCTGTAAAGAGATACAGATTCTGGTATATATGTTGAAAAACAACAACAAAACACTGATCAGTGGGGCACCTGGGTGGCTCAGTCAGCTGAGCGTCTGACTCTTGCTGTTGCTCAGGTCATGATCTCACAGTTCTCGAGTTCAAGCTCCGAGTCAGGCTCTGAGCTGACGGCATGGAGCCGGCTTGGGATTCTGTCTTTCCCTCTCTCTCTCTGGCCCTCCCCTGCTCACTCGCGCTCGCTCTCTCTCTCAAAATAAATAAACATTAAATATTAAATACATACACACAAAACCGGTCAAGTCAATTTAGCGTAGACTCTCAGAGAGTGGTGATAGGTACCCGAATATGCCACCCGTGAGTGTGTCTTTTTGGCATATTGATTGCTTTGAATTTAAGTTACTTGATAAACAACCATTGCAAGAAGGACAGTCTCACCCTTCTGTGTCCCCCTGAAGGCAGGAAATAAATCTCTCCTGTGAAAGGTGCCTCCCTGTACCAGGAGAGCCTCCTTATCACTAGAGACAGGGAGTTCAGGGCTGAGAGGGCTATCTGAACAAACCTTATTACTTCTTCACTAATTTACCACCCAACCTCAAACCCCTTTGTCAGGTCAAGTTTATTGCTTCCTTGTCAAAAAGGTATAAAAGCTGCCTGCTTTGGTCACTTCTTTGAAGGTCATATCTTTGGGGTTCTTATACATATGAAATTAATTTCTTTTATCACAGTTTAATGATTCAGCCAACCAAAGAGCCTAGAATGGGTATATGATTATAAAGCTGTAGTTTTCTGTCTCAGATGTAAATGATACTCAGAAGTCAGTCCTGCAACAGCAGT
Source organism: Paradoxurus hermaphroditus (assembly GCA_004024585.1). Taxonomy (NCBI): domain Eukaryota; kingdom Metazoa; phylum Chordata; class Mammalia; order Carnivora; family Viverridae; genus Paradoxurus; species Paradoxurus hermaphroditus. Next base: position 16,936 of record PITB01024416.1, on the reverse strand, counting down.
GACAAACTGAGTCCTAGTTAATTTGCCCTCCTTCTTACTTACTATCTTTTAAAAACTGTAGCCTCAGTTTTACAATTAGATCAGCCCTGAAGGGAAGCTGCTTCCTACATATGCTGCATTAGACTTAATTTGCATGGAATAATATTAACAGTATCTAGGCTTAGTTTCCTCTATATACATGTGACCACATAACCATTGTGCTAACATTAAGTTTTAAATGCTTTCATTTTAAATATCAGCCTTCGGGGGGAATAATCAAGACCCAACAGAAGGGAAAATTAGGCTTGTGACATTATCATACAAAAAAAGAGAGCATTATCATAAAGTGGAAAGAAAAACAGTAAAATGAAAATCTTACCAACTGCAGAAGGTAAATAAAAAAGAATGATGGCCGTTATTACTAAATACGAAAATCAACAACTCTAACGTGAGAAAATTAAGGTTTTTCATGGAAAAGGGGGGGTGGGTTTGCATATCAACTAGAAAAGAGAGCCTTTAAGGCAGAACAGTTTCCTTAAGACATTGTAATGGGAACAGATGACACAAGTAAGTCATTGCTTCATGTCATAAATGATACATTTGAACCCATTGTCTCAAGGCTTCTGATTAGCCTGTGAAAGCGTCCATATTCAAATGGTAGGAAGTGATGCATTGCATAATCAAGGTAAAAAGCTGCATAACACCTCTCAGAGGACTGGCAAGCTATTCACGTTGAGTAGACAATTCTAGAAGGATGTTATAGCCATCTCCCTAATGTTGGGGAAAGCACTATTGGCTGTGTGTAGGTGGCAGCAGGGGATCTCAACTACTGTGAAGGCTGACTTTGGCCAGATGGTGTTGTTCAGATATATAAAAAAGAATAAGCCAATCTTGTCTTTGTGGGACCTGTCGATACTTTTCAGAGGCAGAGACCCGTAGAAAATTTAAAAAGGTTAGCCCTTTTTTTAAAAAAAATTTTTAACGTTTCTTCATTTTTGTGAGACAGAGACAGAGTGAGTGGGGGACAGTGAGAGAGGGAGGGAGACAGAATCTGAAGCGGGCTTCGGGCTCCGAGCTATCAGCACAGAGCCCATTGCAGGGCTGGAACCCATGAACCGTGAGATCATGACCTGAGCTAAAGTCGGATGCTTAACTGACTGAGCCACTCAGGCGCCCCAACATTCAGGTCTTAAATTTAAATCTTTAGTCCGTTTCAAGCTCAGTTTGTGAATGGTGTAAGATAGGGATCTAATTTCATTCTTCTGCATGTGGTTAATTCAGTTTTCTCAGTACTATGTATGAAGAGACTATTTTTTCTTCCATTGAGTATTTATGACTCTCTTGGTAAATATTAATCGACTGTTTATGTGTAGGATTACTTCTGGGCTCTCTATTCTGCTCCTTTGGTCTATGTGTTTATTTTTATGTCGGTAACATACAGTTTGATGACTATAATCATCAAAACATAGTTTGAAATAAAGTATGATGCCTCCAGTTTAGTTCTTTTTTCTCAGGATTGTTTTGATCATTTGGGGTCTTTTTTGGCTCCATACAAATTTTAGGATATTTTTCCTATTTCTTTGAAAATGGCATTGGAATTTTGATAGGAATTGCATTGAATTGCTTTGGGTAATAGGGAACATGTTAACAATATTAATTGTTCCTATCCATGAACATGGAATATCTTTCAATTTGTTTGTGTCTCCTTTAGTTTCAACAAAATCTTATAGTTTTCACTGTATGGATCCATCATGTCCTTGGTTAAATTTATTCTTAAGTATTTTATTGTTTTTGATACTACTGTCAATGGGATTGTTTTATTTTTGAGATGTTTTGTTGTTAATATATAAAAACACAACTCTTTTCTATATGTTGATTTTTGTATCCTGTAACTTTACTGAATTTGCTGGTTAGTTCTAGCAATTTTTTGATGGAGTCTTTAGAATTTTCTATATATAAGACCATGTCATCTGTGCACAGACAGTTTTACTTCTTCATTTCCTATTTGGATGCCTTTTATTTCTTTTACTTCCCTGCTTCCTCTGGCTGTGACTTCTAATATTATGTTGAATAGGAATGCTGAGAGTGGGCACCCTTTTTTATTCTTGATGTTAGAGAAAAGTCTTTCAGTCTTTCACCATTGAATATGATATTGGCTGTGGGCTTGTCTTATATAGGTTTTATTGTGTTAAAGTATATTCTTTTTGTACCCAATTTTAAGGTATATTTAATCATGAGAGGGTGTTATATTTTGTCAAATGCCTTTTCTGCGTCTATTGGGATGGTTTTTATGGTTTTTATCTTTTGTCCTATTTCTGTGGCGTATCACATTGATTTGTGTATGTTGAATGACCCTTGCATCCCAGGGGTATGATCATGGTGTGCATTAGTTTTCTAAGGCCACCACAGCAAATTGCCACAAACTGAGTGGCTTAAAACAACAGAAATACATTGTCTCACAAATCTGGAGATTAGAAGTCTGAAATTTGTCAGTCTGAAAGGTGTCAACAGTGCCATACTGCCTGCCTCCAAAACCTGTAAAAGAGCCTTATTCCTTCCCTCTTTGTAGCCGCTAGTGGTGGCTGTTGGTTTTGTAACTCCATCTCTCCAATCTGTGTCATCACATTCTTTCCCTGTGTCTTCACATTGTCTTCTTATAAAGGACTCCAGCCATATTGGATTAGGGACCCACCCTATTCCAGTATGACCTCGTTGCATCTGCAAAGACTCTCTTTCTAAATAAGGTCATGTTCTGAAGCTTGGAGCTTAGGACTTCAACAGACCATTTTGTGTGTGTGTGTGGGGGGGGGGCATATTCAACACATAACACATCTGTGCTATAAAAATGTCACATTTTTGGTGTAGATGGGAGTAGTATGTTTATTAAGCTATAGGGTGAAAATGGAAAGGAATGGATTACAAAAATCTCCCAGTTACTTATCCTGGAGACTCTACACCACGATGAGTGAGGCTATATGGCCTGCCTGGAGAAGACACCTTCAATTCAGCAGTGATAATCAAGTATCCTCTAAGCCAGATGTCCCTCACTCAAAACTTTTTAAAAGTGAGGCTATATTTTACTAGCCCCCAAAACCCCCTTTAAAAATTTCTCAGCAAAATGCATAGTCACTTTGCTTAGGTCCGCAGCAAAAAACTGAGAAGAATTTTCTTAGCACTACTGAAGTGTGGGTGTTGCAGCTTTTCGCTTGCAGTTACCCTAGAGAATGTTTCTGTAAAAAATATGGGGACACCTAGAATCAATGCTGGTATGTAGCCAGTGGTTAATAAGAGAAGTATTTGATTGTACCCTCCAAAATGCAGTGATAAAAACACAAAGAAAAGGTAGTCCAAATGTTATGCTTATTCCTGACAAATGCTTTTTTGATCCTTCTCTTAAATGCTTTGCCATTTGGTTTGGAAAAACTTTCAGACATCCTTGCCACCTAATTATGGACGATTTCCAAGGCTTTGAGGAGCTGCTATAAACAGCAGATCCAGAGTCCAGGAGAAGGCACTTGTTTCATATGGTTATATCTTGTTTGTTAAGAATGGGAACATAAAAAGGGCCATTTAAAAATTTCAGATGCTTGCTAATATTTTTTCAAGGTAGATGTGTTATGTGACTTTTGATTATGTTATGTTCCATCATCACAAATGCATAACATAAAATTCACATGTTTGCACAAATTACGAAACTGAATGACTTCTCTTTCTTCAAGAATGTTGTTTGGCACTTTATTGCCTGAATCTTCGTAGAGTTAATGAACATCAAAACCATTATGTAAACATGCAGGTGTGAAATGCTGCTTTGAAATCAATATAGTTGGAAAGCATCTATCACTTTTGGGAAGTTCAAGCCATAGCAGGTGTAATAATAGTAGACAGCAAAGGCTTTCTGCTCATTATTCTGTTGCTCCCATTTCCAGAAAAGTGTTGGAACATCTGGATAAGCTATAGAAGAAGAAGAAAAAAAACCCAGACCTCCCTCCCCTCTTCTACCCGTAACTTTTAGTGGCTTAGAAATAGTACAAAGCAATTTAGGACTGCACAATGTTTATTTAAATCTGAGAAGAACTTTGTTAAACAAAGCCAAATTCAGCAATGTCAAAGAAAATGCCTTTGTGTAGCTGGTCATCAATAGAAGATAATTTTTATCTCTATATTTCAGGCTCCCTCATGCCTTTGAAAGCTCCTTTTAGTATATTAGTGATGAAGGGACAAATTTTGCCTTGGCTTTTTCAAGCTCGGGTACTAAGTAATACCAGCCCTACCTTCAGCAGTAGGAATTATTTGTTTCAAATGATTTGTTTTCTCTTAACAGATACTTCTTTATTTGTTTTCATTTGTTTGTTTTAATTTTATTTAAATCCAAGTTAGTTACCACACAGTGTAGTAATGATTTCAGGAGTAGAATTTAGGGATTCACCACTTAGAAATGACACCCAGTGCTCATCCCAACAAGTGTCCTCCTTAATACCCATCACCCGTTTATCCTTTCCCCCCCCCCCAACCCCAGCGGCCCTCAGTTTGTTCCCCGTATTTAAGAGTCTCTTATGGTTTGCCTCCCTGTTTGTATCTTATTTTTGCTTCCCCTCCCCTGTGTTCCTCTGTTTTATTTCTTAAATTCGACATATGATTGAAATCATATAGCTTCTCTTTCTCTGATTGACTTATTTCGCTTAGCGTCATACCCTCTAGTTCCATCCACATTGTTGCAAATGGCAAGATTTCACTCTTTTTGATCGCCAAGTAATATTCTTTATCCATTCATCAGTCAATGGATGCTTGGGCTCTTTCTGTAATTTGGCTCTTGTCGATGCTGCTATAAACACTGGGGTGCATGTGCCCCTTCAAATCAGCATTTTTGTATCCTTTGGATAAATACCTAGTAGTGCAATTGTGGGCCATAGGTAATTCTATTTTTAATTTTTGGGAACCTTCAAACTGTTTTCCAGAGCGGTTGCACCAGTTTGCATTCCCACCAACAATGCAAAAGGGTTCCCCTTTCTCCACATCCTCGCCAACATCTGTTGTTGCCTGAGTTGCTAATTTTAGCCATTCTGACAGGTGTGATGTGGTAGCTCATTGTGATTTTGATTTGTATTTCCCTGATGATGAGTGATGTGGAGCATCTTTTCATGTGTCTTAACAGATACTTCTTATTTGATTGGAATTTCTGAGAATGACAATTATGGACTGAATTATGGCAGTTTATTATGCACTTTGTTATGACTTGCTTTTTACTTTAGTATGCTTTACAGTGTATGTGTCGGGTTATAATAACAGAGAGATATCACTACACACGTATTAGAATGGATGGAATCTAAAACTGTGACAACACTAAGTGCCGGTGAGGACGTGGAACAATAGGAAGTCTCATTCATTACTGCTGGAAATGCAAAATGGTACAGCCACCACTCCAGGAGACAATTTGCGGTGTCTTGCAAAGCTAAACACCGACTTCTCACCATATGACCCAGCGGTCATGCTCCTAAATGAATTGAAAACTATGTCTACACAGAAACCTGCATATAAATATGTGCAGCATTTTATTTCATAATTGCCCCAAAGTGGGAGGAACCAAAATGGCTTCAGTAATGAAAGCATAAACAAACTGACTGGAGAGCCAGTGACTGCAGTCGAGCCGCCGTTGGCTGGGTAGGAAGAGCCCCCTAGGGACGTTGGTCTCCATGGCTTGCATTGGGCTGTTCGGGTTCCATTTTGAAATCTCCAGCAGGTCGCACTTCTCAGCTCCTGAGTCTCTTTTCACTCACAGTTTTGATTCCATGCGTGACTTGCTGGGCAGTTCGACTCCTCTTGTCTGTAAAATGGGAGTCATCACGCGTACTTAGGAGAATGATAATGAGAAACATAGGTTAGCTTCCTAGAGAAAAGTGAGTTTCTAAAAGATCATGATAGAGAGGAGTGGGGATGGAGCCCATGTAAAATCAGGTTAGTAGCACTTTGAGAGAGAGACATTTTTGCAGCTGGACGGTACCGTCATTGATTACTTGGTCCAGTTTTATGCCAGCAGGCAGGGGACCCTCCAAGTCCATAAGTCTCAAGCTTAGCAGTATGTGTAATATAGTGGAAGGATCTGGATGGAGAAGGCAGAGCTACCTGGGTTTGTCCATCCCTGAGTAGCCGAAAGGTCTTACACGTGACTCAGCCCCTCTGATGCTCAGTTTGTGTATCTATAAAATGGGAACGAACACACCTGCTTTATAATTAGCTGACTAAAAAGATAACATGTGGAAAGGGCCCCTTATTAGACCTGGCACAGGGCAGGCTGCTCTGTCTGCCAGCTCTAATAGTGGAATGAACTGCCAGTTTTATTCTATCCTTCTTGAAGGTCTCAGAAGAAGGGTCAAGTGCTCTTAATCTGCCCTAGTTTTATCCCTTCTCAAATGGGCAGGAAAACATTTTTAATGTCAAATTACATCTTTTTTTCAGCTTAAGTCTCCTTTCCTTTGTCCTATATCCTCTGGACATTCCCTCAAAAGCCTTCATAGAGGTGGTGATTAAACTACTTTCTTGACTTCCTCTAGATTAAATAACTTCAATTACTTTGACCTATTCTAAGAGGAGCTGTTTAATATTTCTTTGAAAATGTTTCTTACCTTTCTCCATCTTCTCCTTGGTCTTTTAGAAATCCACTGTCAAACCAGGTGTGTTTTCCAAGGGGACTGACACCCAGGGAAGGTGCCAGAAAGATCCCCTCCCTGGAGCTTCACGTGCCGTGTTCATTTTATTTTGTCTTTCTGTGTTCTTTTTCTTTTCCTCTGTATAACTGACTCCCATTCTGACCTTTTCTTGGTCCTGCTTTCTTTTTTCCTAAAAAACATTGCTTATTGGGTAAGACCGATGGCCTTGGAAATGGACTTCCTGGGTTTGAGTCCCACCTCTGTTACTCACCAACTGTGTCCTTGCCCAAATTAGTTCGCGTTTCTGAAACGCAGTTTCATCATCTGTAAAATGGGAGGAATGCAGTATCTACTGCAAAGATCTAGGTATAAACCACATATATGTATATATATATATAGTATAAAAATATCTGTAGTTTATAGTTTATATATATAGTATAAACTATATATATAGTATAAAGGGAGAACTATATACATATATATGAACAGTATGGCTACACAGACTACTCAACAAATATCAGCTATTTTAAAACTTCTTTTGAAATCATTTAGGTTCACAAGAAGTTGAAAAAAAATAGTAGAGAAATTTTCCACATATCTTTTCCCCAGATTCATTCAAAGGCATCTCCCATAATTAAAATTGTTTATCACAGCCAGGAAATTGGCATTGATCTAACACTAGTAACTTGATGATAGACCTTATTCAGATCTTACCAGTCTCGTCATGCTTTCCTTTATATGTTTATGCGTATAAAATTTGTATACGTGTGTATAGTTTCACGAAACCTTATTGTCTAGATTCACGGAACCACCACCACGGTCAGGATATGGCCTTGTTCCATTTCCACAACGGCTATCTCTTTATAGTCACACCTGTCCCAGGCAACGACTGGACCTGTTCTCCATCACTTTTTTGAGAATGTCATACAGGTGGAATCATACCGTTTGAGACTGATCTTCCTCACTCAATATCATGAATGACCTTGAGATCCATCCAAGATGTCCGCGTATCAGCAGGTTGTTCCTTTTGATCACTGACGGGTGTTCCATTGCTTGGGCGTACCACTGTTTGTTTACCCATTTACTCCTTGAAAGACATTTTGGGGGTGTTGTCCAGCGTTTGGCTATTAAAATAAAGCTGCTGTAGAAATTCATGTGCATTTTGGGTGAGCATGTTTTCATTTCTCAGAGGATAAATACCTGAAAATATGATTGCTGAGTCATTATATTAAGTATGTGTTTATCTTTAAAAAACACTGTCAAACTCTTTTCTCTGGTGGCTGTACCATTTTACATTCTTACCAGCAATGTATGAGAGATCTAGTTTCTTTTGCATCTTTGCCAGAAATTGTAGTTACCACTATTTTTTATTTTGACCGTTCTAGTAGACATGAAATTCTCTCTCGTGGTGGCTTTAATTTGTATCCTCTAGTGGTGAGGATATTGAACATCCTTCATGTCCTCATTTACCATCCATACACTCTCTTTCAAAGGTCTGTTCAAATTTTCTTCCCATGTTTAAAGTTCTTATTCGGAAGGGTGGCAGGGTGGCGTAATTTGTTCAGCATCTCACTCTTGATTTCGGCTCAGCTCATGATCTCACAGTTCAAGGGATAGAGCCCCGTGTCGGGCTCTGTGCTGACAATGCCGAGCCTGCTTGAGATTCTCTCTCTCCTACTCTCTTTGCTCCTCCTCTGCTCACATTCTCTCTCGAAATAAACAAACATGAAAAAAAAAATAAAGTTCTTCCTTTTTTTTACTATTGAGTTTAGAAAGTTCTACGTATTTTCAGAATACAAGTCCTTTGTCAGATAAACGATTTGCAGATACTTTCTCCCTTTTTGTGGCCTGTCTTTTCATCCTCTTCATGGGATCTTTTACAGAGCGAAAAGCTTTAATTAATTAATTTATTTTCTTTATCATGTTTTTGGTGTTATGTCTAAGATTTCGTTGCCTAGGGCACCTGGGTGGCTCAGTAGGTCAAGTGTCCAACTCTTGATATCAGCTTAGGTCATGATCTCACAGTTTGTGAGTTCGAGCCCCACGTAGGGCTCTGTGCTGGCAGTGCGGAGCCTGCTTAAAAATTTCTCTCTCCCTCTCTCTCTGCTCACTCCACTCACACATTCTATCTCTTTCAAAATAAACTTAAAAGAATGTAATATTTCTTTGCCTAACCCTAAATCATGAAGATTTTCCCCTCCGTTTTTTTCCTAAAAGTTTTATAGTTTTACCTTTAGACCCAGGATCCATTTTGACTTTGATTTTTGTGTAAGGTGTTCAGTTTAGATTGACATTCTTTCTTCTTCATTTTTTTTTTTTTCTGCAGATGGATAGCCAGTTGTTCTAATACCATTTGTTGAAAACACTTTTCTTTCTCCATTCAATTGCTTTTGTGTCTTTGTAAAAAAAAATCCGTGGGCCATACTTATGTAGAGCTATTTCTGGCTTCTTCAATCTGTTCTATTGATTTATCTGTCTGTTCCTCTGCCAATATCACACTGTCTTGATTACTGTGGTTATAGAGTAAGTCTTACAATTGGGTATTGTGATTCCTCTAACTTTATTCTTCTCTTTCAGAATTGTTTTTTTTTAGCTATTTTAGTTTTGTTGCCTTTCCATGTAAATTTTGGAGGAAGTTTGTCTATATCTACAAAAAGCCTTGCTGGGATTAGCTATTATTTTAAGTGTCATTATTACTTTTTTATTCTGTGTTTGTTTTATTGGTTCATTTCATAGTTCTCACTTTATTGTAGAGCCAGAGGGGGCTTTAAGAGATTATTTAGTCCGATGCCAACAGTTTTCAGTGGAGAAAAATGTCATCTTTCTTTGGAACAGGTTCAGTGAGGGTAAGTGACTTCTTGAGGTCACTCAGGAGGTTAATTGGTCTAGGACCAGCATCCATGGCCTCCGACTCCAGGGTCTATAGGATTTTCAATTTGCCACAAGGCCTCTCTTACACTACTGAATCTTATCTCTTTTCCACTCATTTTCTACTTTCTTGAAAAGGTTGTTTAGAATGTCACTGTTGTATTTCAGAGATAAAATGATCAATCGTATAAAATCCCGTTGGAAGCTTCTTTTAAAAGTGCAGGCTCCTGCACTCTGGGGATCCTCGTTCAGTGATGGTGGTGTGGGTGGGGCTGTGCAAAGGCCGCTCGAGTGACCGTGGCGCAGGTGGGCTGTGGCCCACGCTCCGAGCAGCCTGAGCCCATCTGGAAACACGGGCCCTGGAGTCATAGACGAGGGTTTAACTCTATGCTTCAGTTTCTCTGGGCATAAAGCGGGGATAACGGTGTCTGGCTCCCAGTGCTTTTGTTTAAAAACGGCGTGTGCCAAGTTCTTAGCATTAAACTCGGGATCCCAAATCAGTGGATGCGACTTCCGCTCTCTCTTCCCTCTTTAATAGATTGTGAGGTTTGATGTGTATTTGAGGCAGAGACTGTGTTACATGTTCAATAAACTATTTCACTTTCCTCCTGATGCTGGGAGGACTGTCCTTTTCTGTGAGGTAGGGTCATGTGACTTAGTTCTGGCCGATGGAAATTTCGCGTGACCTGTGTGTGTTACTTCCAGGCTGAGATGGTTAAGGGTTTGACTTGACCTCCCTGGGTGCTCTGCTTCTGCTGGCTGCAGAATGTCTGAATGACGCCGAAGCAGGAAGTTGGTGGCAGCTTGAGTCCCTGAGTTCCTGTTGGGTTTTTAGAAACTTAAAATCATCTTTTGAATATCCTAATTGTTATAATATTCTAAATACTTTATGATTTATGTAAGCTATAGGAAATATAAAGCATGCAATCGATTTAGTAGGAGGTTCTGACACACGAGATCTTCATTTGTGGTGAATACAAGTTATTTTTCAAACCAGAATATTTTTGTAGGTTTTATATATTTACAGTCTATGTGAATTTTATGCATAGATGTAATTCTCAAGCATCACAAAGCAGGATAAGGGCCATCAGGAGCCAGAGTGGCAGAAGGTGTAGAATCTTAGAGCATGTATACTGTTGAGGAGGTGGCCCAAGTAGTCTAGGGGATTTGACCACTGGGAGAGTAATGCTGGGCACTGGAAGGGAAGACAAAGGGTCTTTGGCACATAATTAACCACACCATCTTTCACTGTAAAATAGAAGATTCTTGTGTTCCATGGGGTAGCTGCCCAGGGTCCAGATCCAAAATATTTAACCATTTGCTTCCAATGACCTCCTAGACATAGGATCGGGTAGAGGTCTCTTTTTAGCACAGGCTAATACATCGTTTTTAATAAAAATGACAAATCTCTCATCAGGTCAGCACATCACTGAGGGGGACAGATACTTCATCACTTTCAGTTAATGGATCAAAAGACCCTTCCTGACTAAGAACAAACTGAGGGGTGAGGGGGGTTTGGGAGGGGGGAGAGTGGGTGACGGGCACAGAGGGGGGCACTCGTCGGGATGAGCACTGGGTGTTATATGGAAACCAATTTGACAATAAATTATTTAAAAAAACTATAAAGTAATATTGCTAAAAAAAAAAAAGCAAAACAAAAACCAGACCCTTCTTGGCTTAGGGGTTTTCCCTCTAGAAGGATTTATATTTTCATTATCTTTCAGTCTAAATAGTTTTTAATTCATGAATTATTTAAAAGCTTATTGGTTGATATCCAAACACCTGGGGGCTTTCCAGTTCTTTTTGTTATTGATTTCTGGCTTAATTTTACTATAATCAGCGAACCCACTCTAGGTAATTTCAGTCTTTAGAGCAATTTGTTGAGACATGCTTTCTTGCCCAGCATGTAGTCAATTGTCGTACACAGTCTACTTACTCCTGGAAATGATGGATCGTCTACAGATGTTAGGGCTAGTGTTCAAGAGTGTTCATAGTATTGTTTAATTAAAAAAATGTGTCAGACCAACTTTACGCTGCTTGTAATAGACACTTCTTAAATTAAGGATATAGACAAGTTAAAAGGATAGAAAAATTATTTTGTTTTTTTCGTTTTGTTTTGTTTTGTTTTGTTTTCCTGTTTGTTGTCTTAGCTCCTGAGAGAGCTAGGTTAAAATACCTCACTCTGATTATGGATTACTGCTAAGATTATTTCTCCATTTGGTTCCTTCACTCTTAGCTTTATATATTTTGAGCCTATATTATTACATGCATACAAAATACAGAGCTGTTATATTGGTCTGATGACAATGGTTTGTCTTAAAGTGTACTGTGATTAATAGAACTCTTCCATCTTTTTTTGGATTAGTGTTTGCATGCTAGTTTTTAATCCGATTACCGTCAAACACTACCTTTATATTTAAGTTATGTCCCTTAAAGGAAGATTGGTTAAAATTCATTGTGTATCTGGTTTGTTAATCTTTGTCTTTCAATTAGATGATTTAGTCTGTTTACTTTTAATGAACTCTATTTGGGTTTTAATCCCAAAATCTTACTATTTGGTTTCTATTTTCCACACACATTCTTGTTTGTTTTTCTCTCCTTTCTTGCCTCATTTTCAATTAAGTAATTTTTACTTTTCCATTTTCCCCTCTCTTGTATTGGCTCATTATTTATACAAATTTCTGGTTTTTTTTTTTGGAGAGAGTATAGCATTCATATTTGACTCATTAAGGCTAATACAAATTAGTACTTTTACCACTTCCTGGATAATACAAGGACCTTGGAAATTTATAACTAGAATACCTTAATTCCATTTATAATCCTCCCAGACTTATGCATTACTCATTTTTTAAATGTTTATTTTACCTTTGAGAGAGGGAGAGACCCGACCCTGAGTGGAGGTGGGACAGAGAGAGACACACACACACAGAATCCAAAGCAGGCTCCAGGCTCCGAGCTGTCAGCGCAGAGCCCAACGTGGGGCTCGAACCCACAAACTGTGAGATCATGACTTGAGCCGAAGTCGGGTGCTTAAGCGACTGAGCCACCGAGGCGCCCCTGTACTACTCTTTTAATGTATTTTGAATAACTCCCAAGAGCATAGATAGTGGTAAAATGTAGAAAAATTAATGGGAAGTAATGAATCTTGAATATTTAATATCTTTTTTAAAATGTTAAATATAATTTATTTAATTGTAAGTTTATATAATTTACTTTTAATAATGATTATGTTTAACAGCCAGCTTGCAAAATTCTTGAAAATGTGATAATTATCTCTTGTGAGCCAATATGAGCTGGCTCAGTTACACCACTGAGTGAGGTCATTTCTTAGAATGGGGGCCAAGTTTAATAAAGATAACCCTTGGAATTACAAGCATCTCAGCATCCAGACATGGGTATTTATGATTCCCGCACAATAAAACAACAATCATGTTTTGTCAAGTTCAACAAACAGGGGCACATTTTGCTGATGACCTGGATGAAGGAATTGAAAAGCAGCTTGTAGATGTGCAACAATGAAGTAGCTGTGTGATGGAAATACAATACAGTAGTGCACGACCACACGTTTCTTCCAAACTCTGAATTCCGTGGTGGTCACGTTATAGCTTGGAATTGGCCACGGTGTACTATTTACTTCATGGGCTTATTGATGTATGCGTTAGGGTGTGATTTATTGTTTTGTGTTCTAGACTTAAGATGTTGAAGAAAATTGCAAGTTCAACTAATAGCGTCTACTGTCTGTAGCATTACCATCATGAACAGCACAAAAATTGTGGAAATATTCCTTTTTTAAAACATTATTAAAAAATTTTTTTAATGTTTATTTTTGAGAGAGAGAGAGACGGAGTGTGATTAGGGGAGGGGCAGAGAGAGAGGAAGATGCAGAATCTGAAGCAGGCTCCAGGCTCTGAGCTGTCAGGGCAGAGCCTGATGTGGGGCTTGAACTCACAAACTGTGAGATCATGACTTGAGCCAAAGTTGGACACTTACCCGACTGAGCCACCCAGCCACCCCTAAAAAATTATTTTAATGTTTACTTATTTTTGAGAGGGAGAGAGAGATAGTGGGAGCAGGGAAGTGGCAGAGAGAGAGGGAGACACAGAATCAAAGGCAGGCTGCAGGCTCTGAGCTGACAGCTCAAACTCATGAACCATGAGATCATGACCTGAGCCAAAGTTGGATGCTTAACTGACAGAGCCACCCAGGTGCCCCTGTAGAAATAGTCTTTTAATATAAAAAAAATTGGGGCTTCTAGGTGGCTCAGTTGGTTAAGCGTTGGACTCCAGGAGTTTGAGCCCTGTGTCAGGCTCTCCGCTGATGGTGTGGAGCCTGCTTAGGATCTTCTCTCCCTTTCTCTCTGCCCTCCCCCTACTCATGCTCTCTCTCTCTCAAATAAACATAAAAAAAACCCTATCTGACTCAGCAAAAAAAATCACTCTTACCATTGATAAGCGAGTGATATCATCTCTTACCCTTAAGATAAAATATCAACGAGCATTCATTTTGAAACTGTATTTGTTTGTCAATTGCAACCATAGGTTTTTCTACAGACATAAGAATTTGGCAAAAGTTAACAAATGAATCAGCTGTATGGAATTAATGGTATAGAACATTGGATCTTTTATTATTGTTTCTAAGTTGTGTACTAATGCTCTATGTCAGTAAAATTTATAACTAATTTATGTATACATAGATGTACATGCAATTTTTTCCTGGGAGATCTGGTTGTAGAGCATTTGTCAGCATACCAGTGACCTCACTTCTCCAAAGCTGCAGTTGAAACAATTGTTATTGAAACTACTGACCTTTTTATTTATTAAAAAATTTTTTTTAATGTTTATTTATTTTTGAGAGAGAGAGAGAGAGAGAGAGAGAGAGAGATAGTGCAAGTGGGGAGGGACAGAGAGAGAGGGAGACCCAGAATCTGAAGCAGGCTCCAGGCTCTGAGTTGTCATTGCAGAGCCTGACGTGGGACTCGAACTCAGGAGCTGTGAGATCATGACCTGAGCTGAAGTCAGATGCTTAACTGACTGAGCCACCCAGGCGCCCTGAATCTACTAACTTTCTTAAGAATCCTAGGGTAAAAGGAACAGATGTTACTGACTTCAATACAGCAATTGCCTCTTTCTACATTTCTTTATTCTATGGGAATTTTCCTAGAACGTGGACTAGTTGTCTTATTACCTCTGTGAAAACTATAAAGACCTCAAGGTCTTCACAGTATTTTTACAACTTAAAAAAAAATAGCTTTGAGCCTCTCTGCTCATCTATTTAGAATATAAAATAGGTAATTCCTCTCCTTCACCTAAAAGATTTTTCTGTTTCTGTGTCATCACCTCTTAAGTTTTTACTTCCCAGAGTTCTTCTGACAGCTTTTGTGTCTCATGATCCCCATGGGAGCACTTTTGCTCTTTCCGATGGCCCTGCTTGCACCTGGGAAGGAGCATCTGACACAAGCGCCAGGTCAGGTGCCACCAACAGGGTGGTGATGCCCTCTTTCTTGCCCAATACCCAGAACTCAGGGTATCTTAGTAAAAGATAATATTTTATTTTTTAAATATATATATATATATTTTTTGAGAGAGAGCAGAAGCAAGGGAGCAGCAGAAGAAGGAGAGAGGGAATCTCAAGCAGGTTCCACACCCAGCCTGACCCCAGGGCTTGATCCCATAACCGTGAGTTCACGACCTGAGCTGAAATCAGGAGTTGACACTTAACCCACTGAACCACCCAGGTGCCCCAAAAGATAGTATTTTAAATAAAAAAACTACTCTTTTCCACCCCTGGAAATCCTCTATATTATGTGGTCATTTAATGAGTGCTCATTGTGGATTAGTTATTGCATTTTGTACTTTTTCCTTATATTCCCCTCCTGATTAACCTCCTCATGTAAGTCCAATCGTTATCCTCATTTTAGAAATAAAGAAACTGAGATTTAGAAAGGACAACTTGCCCAAAATTTCAAGTGGTCAGACTGGGATTTGAACCTAAATTCTTCTGGCACTATTATCACTACATTACTCTGTGACTTGTGAACATGTCTGTCCTGTTTCTCCTTTCTCTCTCTCTCTCTCTCTCTCTCTCTCTCTCTCTCTCTCTCTCTCTCTCTCAAGTATCCTCACTGGTCTCTGCTCCCATTTTCTTGTCAGAATTAGTCAGTATGTCTTGAACTTTAAATCTGAGGGCAGAACATTTTGTTATTGTGACATGAAAGTATAAAGTATTCAAAAATGTTTTTTGAAAAAGGAGAAAGTTAAAACTTTGGTTTCTTCCTTTACCCTCACTCCACGTGAAGATGATCACCAAGTCTCCTCTGCACGTCTTCTAAGCCTGTCCCTGGCCACACCAGCCCTCCTTGGTGCAGGCCCCCAGTCCTTCCCAGTTGGGTAGCTGCTGGAGCCTCTAGATGGCCCCACACCTTGGACCCTTCCCTCTCTAGTCCAGCCTCATCATGGTCCTACAGAGACCATTTTAAAACACAAGTAGGACCATTTCAATTTCTTGCTTTAATTCCTGTAGTGACTTTGTTGCCTTTAAGACATGATTCCTTCACTTAGCGGAGGTTTCCAGCTTTCTCTGTCACCGCATCTGCTTCTACTTTCTCATAAGTGTCTGAAATTCCAGCCACGTTCAACTTCTTGTAGGTTCCAAACTCTGGCATACTTTCTCGTGTCTGAGTTTTCCGCGGGCCCCCCTGCCTGGAATGCTATGCTGCTGTCCTGTCTCCCATCTCTTCCTCCATCTGCACTGCCAGCTTGCACAACTCAGATGTGAGTCCGATAAAGCTAATCTGATTAGCCGTCTTTCCCTTTGCTCCCATGGCAGCCTACCTGTGCTTCCTCAGACCTGTCAGCCTTCAGAATTGTGGATGGGGAGGCAATGGATCCTCTGAGGGCAGGGACTGTAGCCTCATCATAGAGTTTGACACTTTGAAGGCACTTGGTACATTTATGTTAGATGAAAGAAAGATGAGAGAGTTGCCTGTTCAGTGCCTGCCCCCCATTAAAAATTTCTCCGTAGAAGTCCAGAGTTCAGTGTAGAAGGGAATGGATGGTAGATGTAAATCCAGTGGGAAGGAAAAATTCTGAAGAGATTGCAGATGCAGCTATGCTAAGAAAAAGTGCTAGCTGAGAACTTGGGAGTGTCATTTCACCTCTCTGGACTGTGATTTCTAGGAGAATGGAGGTCGGATGCCTTGATTCCTAAGATTCTTTTGGTCTGTGAATACCAACCTTGCAGTCACACTTGATAGCCATTTGTATTATAATTTTTTTGGTATATAGAACTTCCCAAAAGATCTGGAATCTGATTATTTCCTCATCATGATAGTGAGTACCAATCTCATTTTAAGCATATAGGAATATAATGACTTTTATTGAGTCCTTCTTTTAAAAGCTTACCTATTCTTCCTTCAAGTTGCTAAATAAATGGCATGATAACGTCAA
>PITB01024415.1:0-24262 GCA_004024585.1 Paradoxurus hermaphroditus | reverse complement strand
CCCACTCACGCTCTCTGTCGCAAAATAAAAGAGACTGTTCATTAGTTTGCCTCTCTCTCTTTTTTTCCCCCTTTGATCATTTGTTTTGTTTCTTAAATTCCACATAGGAGCGAAATCATATGGTATTTGTCTTTGAATGACTGACTTATTTCACTTAGCACTTGCTCTCTAGCAATATGCTAGAATAAAACTGGACCCCTTTATTACATCATACACAAAAAATAATTCAAAATGGATGAAAGGCCTAAATGTGAGACAGGAAAACATAAAAATCCTAGAAGAGAACACAGGTAGTAACTTCCTTTTTTAGTGTTTATTATTTTTTTTTTATTTTGGGGAGAGAGAGAGGTTGTGAGCAGCAGGGGAGGTACAGAGAGAGAGAGGGGAACAGAAGATCTGATGCAGGCTTCTCCTTGACAGCAGAAAGCCTGACACAGAGTTCAAACTCACAAACCATGAGATGACGACCTAAGATGAAGTTTAATGCTCAACCAACTGAACTACCCAGGTACCCCAAGAAGTAACTTCTTTAGAATAGGCCATAGCAACTTCTTACTAGATATGTCTCCTCAGAAAAGGGAAACAAAAGGAAAAATGAACTATTGGAACTACATCAAAATTAAAGGCTTCTGCACAGCACAGTAAACAATCAACAAACTAAAAGGCAACCTTCAAAATAGGAGAATATATTTGAAAATGGCATATCTGATAAATGTTGGTATCCACAATATATAAGGAGCTTATAAAATAACTTGCACATTATTGCAAATGGCAAGATTTCATTCCTTTAGGTGGCCGACTATATATATGTATATATCTTCTTTATCCATTCATTATTTAATGGACATTTGGCCTCTTTCCATAGTTTGGCTATTGTTGATGATGCTGCCATAAACATTGGAGTGCATGTACCCCTTCAAATCTGTATTTTTGTATCCTTTGGATAAACACCTAAAAGTGCAATTACTGGATCATACGGTAGATTTTTTTGGGGGGGGTTGTTTTGTTTTGTTTTTTGTTTTTTGTTTGTTTGTTTGTTTTGAGGAAACTCCATACTGTTCTCCAGAGTGGCTGCACCAGTTTGCATTCCCACCAACAGCGTAAGAGGTTTCCCCCTTTTCCCACATGCTCGCCAACACCTGTTGTTTCTTATATTAGCATACAGTGTAGTATGGTTTGAGGAGTAGAACCTAGTGATTCAACACTTCAGATGTAACAGTGCTCATCCCAACAAGTGCCTTCCTTAATGCCAATTGCCCATTTAGAACATCCCTCCCACCCATCTCTCCTCCAGCAACCCTCAGTTTGTTCTGTGTATTTGAGTCTCTTACAGTTTGCCTCCCTTTCTGTTTTTATCTTATTCTTTCTCCCTTCATCTATGTTCATCTGTTGTGTTTCTTAAATTCTACATACGAATGAAATCATATGATATTTGTCTTTCTCATACTTCTTGTCCATCTCAGTGACCTTTTGGTTCTCCTCTTTCATTCATGGTCCCTTTATTAGGTCTGGATTCAAGACCCTAAGCCACTGGTACTGGCACTGCTGGTTAGTGCAGTTAGGATATACTTTTACATATTTTAAAGTAACTTTTCATAACGTTTTGGTAAATTTTATTTAATGAAGAATTGAAGCCTTCGAAAATTCAATTTGGAGCGTTTTTACTTTAATTTTTGAAGAACTGATAGGAAAGGAAGAAGAAAGGAAGGAAAAGATATCAGGAGTATATCTGGTATACATAAGCAGTAAGTTTAACATTAACGTCATATTTTAATATCTATATTTCAGTTTTGTCCATAGACAAATAGTTCCCTTAAAACTTATTTTTAACCTCTTCTAGGATAGGATCCAATCTATGATTACGCATATTACTTTTAGTTATTATACAGATTTAGTTTCCTTGAGTCTGGAACATTTCTACAGACCTTATGTGTCTTTCAAGACACTGACACATTTGAAGAATCCAGAGCACTTGGTCCTCCCCAACCTCCAATTCACACTTCCTGGTCTTTTTTTTTTTTTTTTTAATGTTAATGTTTATGGAGAGAGAGAGAGAGAGAAAGACAGAGCACAAGTAGGAAAGGGCAGAGAGAGAGGGAGACACAGAACCTGAAGCAGTCTCCAGGCTCCTAGCTGTCAACACAACCTGACACGGGACTCAAACTGGAGCTGTGAGATCAGGTCCTGAGTGGAAGTCGGACGCTCAACAAACGGAACCACACAGGTGCCCCTCACACTTCCCAATCTTAAAAAATTATACTTTAGTAATAAACCCAGACAATTTGGGATAAGGGAAGAGGAGAAAGGAACTAATAGTAAAAGAGAAATACTGCTCAGATTTGTATTTAAAATGGAGTAGTAAAGTTACAAATACTTCATGATATCCTAGGACATGTTGCTCTTTATAAAATCAATGCACCTTTTTTCTCTCCCAGAAAGTTTGTATTCTCCTATCCTATCTGAAAAGGTGAGAAATCAACATTTTTTGTGGCAACAATTACATTTTCCTAGAAACTAAGTAAGAAATGGAAAGCCCTGTTGTATGGAATAATTGATTCTGATTTCGGGTTAAGGTATATCTATATCTTAACGCTAAGTCAAATAAGTAAGTCAGAGAAAGATAAATGCCATATGCTTTCACTCTTATATGGAATGTAATAAACAAAGCAAAAAGAAAAAGAAAAAACAAAAACAAAAACAAAAATCTGCCCAAATTCTTTTTTTTAAATAATTTATTGTCAAATTGGTTTCCATACAACACCCAGTGTTCAAGCGAACAAGTGCCCTCCTCGGTGCCCATCACTCACTCTCCCCCCTCCCACACCCCCTCTCCCCTCAGTTTGTTCTTAGTCTTTGAGAGTCTCTTATGTCATGTCTTCCTTCTTCTCTGTGACATTTTTTTTCCTTCCTTCCCCTCTTCCCCTCCCCCGTGGTTTTCTTCTAGGTCTCCCAAAGCCAACCTGTGCATGGGAACATATGGAATCTGTCTTTCTCTGCCTGACTTATTTCACTCAGCATAATATCCTCCAGTTCCATCCATGTTGCCACACATGGCTAGATTTCATTCTTTTTCATTGCTGCATAATATTCCATTATATATATATGTATATATGTATATATATATATATATGTATATATGTATGTATATATATATACTACATCTTCTTTATCTATTCATCTGTTGATGGACACTTAGTCTCTTTCCATGATTTGGCTATTGTTGACAGTGCTGCTATGAACATCGGGGTACACGTGCCCCTATGCATCAGCAGTCTTGTATCTCTTGGGGAGATTCCTAACAGTGCTATTGCTGAAAACCCCCAAATTCTTAAATATAGAGAACAAAATGGGAGAGGGGAGAAATAGATAAAAGGGATCAAGAATACATTTATTGTGATGAGCACTGAGAAATATATAGAATTGTTGAATTATATTGTACACAGAATTATATAGTATGACACTGTACGTTAATTATACTTGAATAAAAATATCTACATGTATATAATCATCTTTATTTATACCACCATCTTTATCTATATCTATATAATCTATATCTCTACCTATCTATCTGTATCTAAATATCACCATCTATATCATCTATATATGTATACATCTATATAGGTACAGATCTTAATCTGAAATCAGAGTCAATTATGTGTGTGCGTGTCTTTGTGTGTATGCTCTATTGAAAGAAATGCTATTTGAATAACATTGTTCATGTGAAGTACTTTTTATTAGTTTCTTGTGGCTGCTATAACAAAATTTCACCAAACTGAGTGGCTTAAAACAATAAGAATTAATTTTCTCATATTTCTGGAGGCATGAAAGTCTGAAATCAAGGTGTCAGCAGGACACCCTTTCCTCTTGAAGGCTCTAAGCTCTATTCTTGCCTCCTCCTAGCTTTATAGGTTCCCAAAAATCATTGTGGTCCCTTGGTTTGTGGCAACATTAGTCTAATCTCTGACTCAGTCTTCACATGGACTTCTTCCCTATGTGTTTTTCTTTGTCCAAATCTCCCTCTCTTTATTAGGATGCAGTCTTTGAATTTAGTGTCAGCCCAAATCCAGTATTATCTTATCTTAACACGATTACATCTACAAAACTCTGTTTCCAAGCAAGTTTACATTTTGAGGTTCCAGGTACATATTAATTTCGGAAGATACTGTTCATTCTAGTACAGTCTGCCCTCTGCCTCCCAAAATTCACATCTGTCCCATGTGGAAAATACACTCACCTCATCCCAACATCCTCAATAGTCTTAATCCATTATGGCATTAACTCTAAGTCCAAAATTTCATCTAAATGTCATAAACTCAAAATGTTTCTGAAACTCTCATGATTTAAATATTCTACATCACATATAGGTGAGATTCTGGGTATGATTCACCCTGGGACAAAACTCCTCGTCATCTGTGCACCTGTGAAACAGAAAAAAAATTATCTGTTTCCAAAATGCATAGGATAACCATTCCCATTATGGAAGGGAGAAATTAGAAGAAATTAAAGAGTCACTGGTGTCAAGAAAATTTGAAACCCAAAAGGAAAAAGTCCGTTTGTTTTCATGTCCAGAAAATAATCCCTTTGGGCCTGAAAAGACTCTGTTAGCCCCTGCCTCTGCTCCGTCTCCTAACCTTCCTTGCCTTTGCCATTGTGGTCATTTTTTTTTTTCATTCATTTTTTATAAGGACGGCTTATATTTGTATCCGAGTTATTCTATGTCTGTTTCCTGCCTGTAGAATCCCTGAAATCTGACAGCCTTTATAGTTTCACCCTGTGTCTGTCCACTTTAGTCCAAGCTTGCAGTGCTTCTCCTGATACATTATCAAAAACCTTGTCAGTCTCCCATGTATGCCAAGAAGATCCATGCCATTGCACAATAGAATCCTGCACAGATCCTTCCTGGATAACTTCACCTTATTCCTGGTTTCTACTAAGATGCAATGATTGGATTCTTGTGTCACAGGTCTAATCTCTTCAGCAAAAGTTAGTGCAGACACGCTTTTGGCCCAGGGCATGCTATCTGGACATGCTAAGAATTTTACAAATTATCAATTATGGTTCCTATTTGATTAACTGTTTAATTCTCAAACTATCTCATTCTTCTCACATTTTATTGTAAGTATCAAGGAGAAACCAGGCTGTACATTTCACTCCTTGCCTGGAAATATCAGCTAAATCTCCGAGTTTGTCATTTGCAGGTTCTACAGCAGAACACAATTAAGCCAAGTTAGAGTTTCTTTGGCCACTTTAAAACAAAGATTGTCTTTCTTCCAGTGTCCAATAATAGGTTCCTCATTTCCTTCTGAAACCTCATCGGAAACTTTTTTAACATCCTATGTCAATCAATATCCTGTTCACAGTGATATATATATTCTCTAAGATTATAGAAACTTTCTTTACCATACTCTTCATTCCCTTATGAGCTCTCACCACAATTTCCTTTAACAAGTGTATTTCTACTAGTTGTCTCTTCAATAAAATCTAGGATTTTTTTTACCATATGCCTCTAAATTCTTCCAGCCTTACTCATTACTCAATTCCAAAGCTATTACACAATTTTAGATGATTGTTATAGTAGCATCCCACTTCCTAGTACCAAAAGCTATATCAGTCAAGATCCTCCAGAAAAACAAAATAAATAAAATATATCTCTATATATCTATCTCTATTTCAATAGTCTCTCTCTTTCTCTATCTCTAACTATATATGATAGCTAATTTATGTGTCAACATGACTGGACCATAAAGCTCCAAGACAATTGGACATATATTAATTATGGGTGTGTCTGTGAGGGTGCTTCTGGATGAAATTAATATTTGAATCAGGAAACTGAATAAATAGACTTTATATGTGTGGGCCTCATCTAATAAGTTGAAAGCCTGAATAGAACAAAAAGCTGACCATCTTGTGAATAGAGGGAGGACAATTTCTGCTTGTGTGCCTTTTAATTGGGACATTGGTTTCTTTCCTGTATTTGGACTCAAACATTGACTCTTTTGGTTCTTGAGCCTGCTGGCATTCAGACTGGAACTACACAACCAGCTTTTCTGGTTTGAGGCCTTCATACTTGACTTGTAATTGTATCCTCAGCTCTTCTGGGACTGTAGAT
Organism: Paradoxurus hermaphroditus; assembly: GCA_004024585.1. NCBI lineage: Eukaryota > Metazoa > Chordata > Mammalia > Carnivora > Viverridae > Paradoxurus > Paradoxurus hermaphroditus. The sequence continues at coordinate 18,153 of PITB01024415.1, read as the reverse complement.
TGAGACTACAGTTGTACGGACTTGTCGGCCTCTATAATCACGAGAGCTAATTTGTTACAATAAATCTATCTTTCTCCATCTATATATATCCATATGGTCTATATCTATATCTATCTCATCTCTATATCTGTATCATTTCTATCTCTATCTCTATATATCAATCTTTATGTCTTTTTTTTAAATATTTTTAATGTTTATTTTTGAGAAAGAGACAGAGCATGAGCAAAGGAGGGGCAGAGACAGAGGGAGACAAAGAATCTGAAGCAGGTTCCAGGCTCTGAGCTTTCAGCACAGAGTACAAAGTTGGGATTTTTTTCTTTATTTTTTATAATTTTTATTTATTATTTTATTTTTAATTAATTTATTTATTTATTTATTATTTTAAAAATAATTTATTGTCAACTTGGTTTCCATACAACACCCAGTGCTCACCCCAACAAGTGCCCTCCTCTGTGCCCATCACCAACTCTCCCCCCTCCCACACCCCCGTCACCCCGCAGTTTGTTCTTAGTCTTTCAGAGTCTCTTATATTTTGTCTACCTCCCTCTCTGTGTCTTCTTTCCTTTCCCCTCTCCCCCTCCCACATGGTTTTCTGCTAAGTCTCTCAAAATCCACCTATGCGTGGAAACATATGGTATCTGTCTTTCTCTGACTGACTTATTTCACTTAGCATAATACCCTCCAGTTCCATCCATGTTGCTACACATGGCCAGATTTCATTTCCTCATTGCTGTGTAGTATTCCACTGTATATATATACCACATCCTCTTTATCCATTCATCAGTTGATGGACACCTAATCTCTTTCCATGATTTGGCTATTATCAAAAGTGCTGCTATGAACATTGGGGTACACGTGCCCCTATGCGTAAGACAACAAACCAAAATAAAAGGCATCGGGATATGCAAGGATGAAGTCAAACTTTCACTTTTTGCAGACGACATGTGAAAACCCTTTACAAGGAAAACCCGACAGAATCCACCAAAAGCCTACTAGAACTGATCCATGAATTCAGCAAAGTTGCAGGATACAAAATCAATGTACAGAAATAGGTTGCATTGCTATACACCAACAATGAAGCAAGAGAAAGAGAAATAAGGAAGTGAATCCCATTCACAATTGCACCCAAAAAACATAAAATACTTAGAAATAAACCTAACCAAAGATGTTAAAGATCTCTACGTTGAAAACTATAAAACACTTATGAAGGAAATTGAGGAAGACACAAGGAAATGGAAAAACATCCCATGCTCATGGATTGGAAAAATAAATATCGTTAAAATGGCAATACTACCCAAAACAATCTACACGTTCAATGCAATATCAATCAAAATTGCACCAGCATTCTTCTCAAAGCTAGAGCAAACAATCCTAAAATTTGTATGGAACCACAAAATGCCCCAAATAGCCAAAGTATTGTCAAGAAAGAAAACCAAAGCTGGAGCCATCACAATTCCAGATTTCAAGCTGTATTATAAAGCTGTAATAATCAAGACAGTGTAGTCCTGGCACAAAAAAAGACATATGGATGAATGGAAAAGAATAGAGGACCCAGTAATGGACCCACAAATGTATGGCCAACTAATCTTCGACAAAGCAGGAAAGACTATCCAATGGAAAAAAGAAAGTCTCTTCAGCAAATAGTGGTGGGAAAACTGGACAGTGACATGCAAAAGAATGAAATTGGACCACTTTCTTACACCATACAAAAATAAATTCAAAATGGGTGAAAAACCTAATGTGAGAAAATAAACCATCAAAATCCTACACGAGAAAACATGTAGCAACATCTTTGACCTTGACTGCAGCAACTTCTTACTTGACACTGCTCTGAAGGCAAAGGCAATAAAAGTAAAAATGAAGTATCAGGACCTCATCAAGATAAAAAGCTTCTGCACGGTGAAGGAAACAATCAACAAAACTAAAAGGCAACCAAAGGAATGGAAGGGGATATTTGCAAATGACATATCAGATAAAGGGTTAGTATTCAAAATATATAAACAATTTATCAAACTTAGCCCCCCCCAAAAAAATAAATAATCCAGTGAAAAAATGGGCAGAAGACATGAATAGACACGTTTCCAAAGAAGACATCCAGATGGTCGACAGACATGAAAAGATGCTCAACGTTGCTCATCATCAGGGAAATACAAATCAAAACCACATGAGATAACACCTCAAACCTGTCAGAATGTCTAAAATTAACTCAGGAAACAACAGATGTTGTCAAGGATGCAGAAGAATTTTGCATTGTTGGTGGGAATGCAAACAGGTATAGCCACTCTTTTGAAGGTTCCTCAAAAAGTTAAAAATAGAACTACCCTACAACCCATCAATTACACTATTAGGTATTTATCCAAAGATACAAAAAAGATGATTCTAAGAGGCACATGCACCCCAATATTTATAGCAGTGGTATCAACAATAGCCAAAGTATGGAAAGAGCCCAAATGTCCATCAACAGATAAATGGATAAAGAAAATGTGGTATATACTCAATGGAATACTACTCAGCAATCAAAAATAATTAAACCTTACCATTTGCAACAACAAGGATGGATCTAGAGTATTTTGCTCAGCAAAATAAATCAGTAAGATAAAGACAAATACTATATTGTTTTACTCATATGTGGAATTTAAGAAACACAATAGATTAACATACAGGAAGGGAAGGAAAGATACAATAAAAACAGTGAGGTAGGCAAACCATAAGAGACTCTTAAAGACTAAGAAAACTGAGGGTTGCTGGAGGGGAAGCCAGGGGGCAATGGGCTAAATGGGTGATAGGCATTAAGGAGGGCGCTAGTTGGGAGGAGTATTGTTTGATGTTCAACTATATGCTGATGGGGTATGGACCATGATTTGTCTGGATGATCGGAGTTTGAAAAGGAACATGATTGGATAGTAGTGGCAAGGATATTTGGGGTCATGGTTTGTGATCTCTCTAAATGGTTGAAATGTGTGAAAATATTAATTTCCCAGGTGAATGTTCACCAAAAGGTGACCTGAGTGGAGGACGATTTTAATAACCAGGTAAATTCACCTGTTTTGTAGATCTTAGCCAGTCTCTTTTTTACAGTCACTCATGACATTACTCAATGGGCTCATGAATGAGATAGTCATGGTGGCAAGGAAGGAAGTTTTACATGGGCTTAGCAACATGGACTTCACCAATGCTGACTTCACTACAGCCACTGCTAAGTTCCCAATGCCAGCAATAAAGATCAACAATAAGTCCTCAATATGACACTATTCCCCAGCGTGATTAATTAGTTACTGGTGGCAGTTTGATTTCATGGAAGAGGAATTATTTTGTCCTTACTGGAATAAACGTTCTAAATATGGATTTGCTTTCCTAATCACAATGCTTCTTCCAAAACTACTATCCATTGACTTAAAGAATGTCTTTGACTGTCATGGCATTCCACATAATATTGCTTCTGATTAAAATAAAAAATCACAACAAATGAAGTGTAGCAACAGGCCTATGCTCATGGAATTCACTGGTGTTACCATGTTTCCCACCATCCTGAAGCCAATGTCATGATATAATGGTAGAATGGCCTTTTAAAGACTCAGTTACAGTGCCATCCAGATGACAGTGCTTTGGAGGGCTAGGTGAGGTTCTTCAGAAGGCTAGGTACACTCTGAATTGACATCAAATATATGATATTGTTTCTCCAGTAGCTAGAATTCACAGGTCCAGGAATCAAGGAGTGGTAATAGGAGTGGCATCACTCGCTGTGACTCCTAGTTACTCACTAGCAAAACTTTGCTTCCTTTTTCTTTCCTTTCTTTTCCTTTCCTTTCTTTTCCTTTTCTTTTCTTTTCATTTCTTTTCTTTCTTTCTTTCTTTCTTTCTTTCTTTCTTTCTTTCTTTCTTTCTTTCTTTCTTTCTTTCTTTCTTTCTTTTTCTTTTGAGACTTTATGTTCTGTTGTCTTAGAGGTCTTAGTTACAAATGGAGAGATGCTTCCCCTAGTAGAGACAACAATGATTCCATTGATCTGGAAGTTAAGACTGTTGCTTGACCTCTTTAGGCTCCTCATGCCTCTGAATCAACAGGCAAATAAGGGATTTATTGTGCTGTCTTGGGTTGATTAATCTTTACTACCAAGAAGAATTTGGACTACTACTCCAGAGTGGAGTAAAGAAGAATATGTCTAGATTACAGAAGGTCCCTTAGGGAATCACTTAATATTACTATGCCCTGTGATTATGGTAAATAGGAAAGTGCAACAACCCCATCCAGGCAGGACTACTAATGGCCCAAACCCTATAGGAATAAAGGTTTGTGTCACTCAACCAGGTCAAGAACCAGAACCAGTTAAGGTGCTTGGAGTAGGCCCAAGGAGTAGATGAAAGCAGTTATAATTACCATGTGAACAGTTACATACCTTAAGAGACTAATTGTTATGAGTATTTCTCCCTATTTTGGTATGAATGTGTGTGTATCTGTCTGTCTGTCTGTCTCTGTGTGTGTTTTGGGCTAATGTACCTAGCCCAAGAAGCCCTAATGGTTCCCTATCTCTGAAGAACCCTAATACAATATCTACATTACTGAGGGTAATTTACTTTACTTACTTTAGTTTAGATGTTAACCAACTCTACGACATACTTTCACAGCAATACCTAGATTAGTGTTTGATTATATAACCCACTACTATAGCTAGGCCAAGATAACACATTAAACTAACCATCACAACTTCTGAAGCATTGTTTTCCTCTTTTAACTAGTTAAATTTATACAGATAGATATTTTGCCCTTTAAAAACTTATTTTCCAGGTTTTACAAAAGCTAAGCATAAATCATAATGGTAACTTTTATGGAAATTAACCATATGCATTTCACACAATGGCATTGGGACTAATCTCCTGATGAGAAAGGAAGAGAGAGAATGACTAATGACGTTCATACTTAAAATGTAATCAAACCAAGGTAGATGTATTTCTTCCTTTTGTACCACCTAAAATTTATTTTTAGTATTTTATTTCTATTCCACTATCATTTAGGGGAGAAGAAAGATTAATTTCATTTAAAAAGCAATAAACAAAGAAAATACATTTGAGTTGAGATACTATTGGATCTTACTCAATAAACTCTGATTGCAAAGAAATGAAAATAACTTAAGTATTTATGAACTTTTAAATAAAATACAATTCACTGTGATTGGTTCTCACACTGAAAGTATATGTTAGAGGCCAATTCCACCATGCTCATGCTTCCAGTACAAACAAATTTTGGGGCACCTGGGTGACTCAGTCAGTTAAGCATCTGACTTCAGCTTAGGTCAAGATTTCACAGTCTGTGAGTTTGAACCCCAATAATAATAAATATTAAAAGAGAACTTAAAAAAGTGTATTAGATAATTAGGCCTGTGAAAATAAATTTAGGCACACTTACCTGAAGACAGAATTGATTCCTGTGAAATATATTCATTGGTTGTAACACATTTATATTTTGAAGTTCATGGATCATAAGCAAGGAAGTTTTATTCATATTACACTGATTATCTCTAAACTTCTAAAGTTACTATAAGCCCATTTCCAGTTGCTTTGTAAGCAATTACAAAGTTTAATTATCCCAAGTTACACCTTTCAATAAACTCGCCAAAGGTGTTGTACATATCTGTATATGCTAGCAGGTTTAAGGCCTAAAAACATATAAGCCCAACACTAAGGAAAACAGGTTTAGATGTGTGTGATTTTACTCTTTCAAAATTTTGTTATTTCTCATATTATTGTTTATCATTGACATTAGGTGTGTTGCCCTGTGATCTTGGGAAGTATGAAATTATTTATCCATAAGTTTTCCACCTTGAAGGACTTTCCTTGTAGTATTGAAGTTGAGAATACACATATATACCTAGCAGAATATAAGAAAATAACCAAGTATGGAATTAACAATGAGTTCAAAGATAGAACCCCCAATGAATCTCTAGCTTAATCATTCAAACTTGCATTCATAGAACCAACAATATGTTTAGCCTGTTTTCCTCTTCTCTATTGGGTACTATGTTAGTTAAATATCAAATGAAAAAAAAAAAAAAAAAACTTCAGTGCAGCTATCCTTGAAATCTAGTTTACAGTGAGTATATCACTTGTGTTAGTCCCTCACTTCCTTAAGATGTTTCTCAAATTTGTATAATCTGGCAATGTTCTCTATAATAGGATTACAAAAGAAGGGGCACCTGGATGGGTCAGTCAGTAAAGCTTCAGACTCCTGGCTCAGGTCATGATCTCATGTTTCATGAGTTCCAGCCCCACACTAGGTTCTTCACGGACAGTTTGGAGCCTTCTTGGGATTCTCTCTCTATCCCTCTCTCTCTCTCTCTCTCTCTCCCCCTCTCTCTGACCTGCCCCTGCTCATGCTCTCGCCCTCTCTCTCAAAATAAATAAATAAAACTTAGAAATGTTTTAATTTATTTTTTAATGTTTATCTTTGAGAGAGACTGACAGAGTGTGAGCAGGGGAGAGGCAGAGAGAGAGAGACAGAGACACAGAATCTGAAGCAGCTTCAGACTCTGAGCTGTCAGCACAGAGCCTGATGTGGGGCTCGAACTCATGGATCATGAGATCATGACCTGAGCCAAAGTCGGACATTTATTCGACTGAGCCACAGAGGGACCCCCCAATTTTTTTTTACAAAGAAGAGTAATATTGGGTGTTTATCAAAGAGAGGTAACTAGGCTCTTTTCTGTGAATATTTCTCATGCTAATATATGAATTATTCAAAGAATAGATAAAAGGATGAAAGAAATTAATTCTCACCCATTAATTCTAAGGAATATCAAAATACTTTTTGTAGAACTATCATTTGCTGCAAAATAATTACTTTCATGACAGTTCCTTAGCTTCCTTCTCCACACCACCCCACTAAATTCCAGGAGTTTTCCTCCACATGGCTCAACAGTTTTTCCTCTCCTACCTAAATGTTAGAGTTAGTCCTATTCTTTTCTTTGTTGGACTATGCAGTGTCAGATATTATACCCCATAGCAGATGAGTACATATTTGTTGCCTTATCTTTCCCCAGAGATATTCAAATAAAGCTACCAAGTAAAAAGTAATCCAATCAATTTGGGTATGGCATTTGCATTATCTACTCAGAACATATTTAGGTAGACTAGTGTCTTGCCTTAGAGTTACTAGTAACTTAGCTTAGTGGATCTAATGCTGGTTTTCCTTAGAGTTTCAGATGAAACAAGAGATGATACTGTCAGAAATTTTTTGGCATTCTTGTTGACTCTCATTTCTAAAGTTTGATAAAAGTGTGCTTTTAGCATATATTTCAATGTAACAATGACAATAAGAAAATCATACTAGGGGGCATGAGTGGCTTTGTAGGTTAACCATCCAACTTCAGCTCAGGTCATGATCTGGTGGTCAGTGGTTCAAGTCTTGTGTCAGGATCTGTGCTGACAGCTCAGAGCCTGGAGCCTGCTTCAGATTCTGTGACTCTCTCTCTCCCTCTGCCCCTCCCCTGCTAGTGTTCTATCTCTCTCTCTCTCAAAAATAAATAAAACCTTAAAAAATTAAAAAATAAAAAGATGATCATACCCTTCTCTGTGTCACATAGTTCAACAGTATTTACCCATTTGTTTTTCTTCACTCGAATGATTTATATAATGGCAAATATACATACGGCGGAATAAATATCATTGCTTATATTTTTATTATGAGGAAGAATGAAGACACTATATAAATCCAGTTTCACACTTCCCTCACTTTGCCTTGGTCCTTCTGAAAAAGTAAGTCTAAGACTGGCTTACGGTCCACATGTAAAAAGCTTGGAAGTCAATCTCCAAACCGTACTAACAACAAGTAAGTTGAATATGCTGAAATATCAACAACTCTTCTTCTATGTGTAAGAGAGGGGAGGATGCAAGACCAACATCTGTCCCCCTGACTGTACTGAGAGATAGGGAAATAAAAGGATTCACTTTGTACTGGAGCAGAGACTAACCAGCAGAAAGCGCTTTGAGAACCAGTTCCAAGGTTTAAAAAAAGAAAATTGAAAAGAAAAGAAACCATCAATAATACTTGGTAAATTTCTGGAAACTCAACGTGGACGATTCTGAGAGTGAAAAACTCCAAGGGGATACAGTTATAAACATGCCCCACAGTATTTACTTCCAGGGACTTGATTAGGTTCCCACAGTAAATATTGGAGAAATGGTTTCCTCCTTCTTCTGGCAGGAGGAGGGGGAAATCAACAATTTCAAAACTTCCAGAGCACTACGTTCTTCTTAACAAGCCTTCCCTTCAGAGAAAATTAGTTAACTAGAGCCTAACCTGCTAGGGTAAGAACCTAACTGACGTGGGAAGAAGGAAATACCCAACTCCAAGTGGATCTAACCTACTCATAGGGATAGGGAAAATACTTGACCTTAGCTCACTCTAGCCATTTTCCTCCACTCATCAGGAAAGAAAAAACTGAGACAAATCTTGTGAAATTTACAGTGTAGAGGCATAAGTGCGCTAAAGTACTGAGACAAACTCATGGCACTGTAGAAAACCAACTCCCACATCTTACTACCATATTGACAAAAGATTATTTATATCAGTTCCTTTTACCTGGTACATCATTTCTGGCAATCAAGAAAAAAATGTACAAGGTATAACAAAAGGCAAAAATACAATTTGTAGGGACAGTTGAAGCATCAGAACCAGGTGTAGCAGAGATATTGGAACTATCAAACTGGGAGTTTAAAAGGACCATGATTAATATGCTAATGGTTTATGCTAATTGTAAAGCATGCAAAAAGAGATGGGCAATGTAAGCAGAGAGACAGAAATCCTAAAAAAAAGAGAAAAAAAAACATGTAATAGAAATTAAGAATGCCTTTGATAAGTCCATTAATAGAGAGGACAGGCTAAGGAAAAAAAATCTGTGAGCTATAGGATATATCAATAAAATTTTTGAAAAACAAAAAACAAAAATTATGAAAATTAAAAAACACAACAGAATATCCAAGGAATGTGGAACAAAGTTAAAATATTTAAGATATGTGTAATGGGAATGCCAGAAGAATAAAGAGACAGGAACAGAAGTATATATACAATGGGATACCACTTAGCCATATAAAATTGCTGGGAGCCATCTTGGGCACCCAGGTTGATACTTCCCCTGTGTGAAAAGGTAGATGTTTCAAGGCTCCTACTGCCAAATTGGCATCCAAAACTATCTCCTTGTAATATTAATCTTTCAGGCTTGGATTTCTTGAATTGCCCTCATTGGCCGCAAGAGATGTAATGCACTTTGGTTTTATGGCATATGAAAAAGGGGACCTGGAGTGTGATGCCTTGATGGATAATATCTGAATGAGAGTAACCTGTCCAGAAGTAACCTCAAAGTTGCCTCTTAGGGATAGGTCACACGAATTGATCATACAAAATAGCAGTTATGAGTTGGCTAAAAATTAGTGTTACTTATGTAGACGTTAGGCCCCAAGACTCCTTTAACCAAACTAGATTTCCCTACAGGTACTGTATTATGATAAACATACCCTTAACCCCACCATAAAACCCCCGGAGCACATCGCTGTAAATATTTTCTCTACCTGACTCTGCAATGTGCAATCTATAGTTCGGGGCAAGGTCATAAAAATGGTTACTGCTTAAACTAAGATAAGACTGTCTCCTACTAGGTCTGGGGGGTTCACAAATATGCTGACCTAAGAAAAATTGCTTTGTCACTCACTGCCTTTAAATAAAGAAACTGAGGCCAGCAGAGTAGAGATGCCTGCCTGGCTCTGGAAGCCATACTGCTCTCTCAAATCATTTATCGTGCTGACCCCATTCATCCATCGGAGATCTCCTGTCCTAGCCGGAGCTGGACCCTGGAATAAAACAAAGAAATCTCGCCTTTTGCAATGACATGGGTGGAGCAAGAGAGTATTATTCAAAGCAAAATAAGTAAGTCAGAGAAAGACAAATACCATATGATTTCACTCATATGTGGAATTAAAAAAAACGAACAAAAGGTAAAGAAAAAGAGAGAGGCAAACCAAAAAACAGACTCTTAACTATACAGAATAAATTGGTGGTTACCATAGGGGACATGGGTTAAATAGGTGTGGGTTAAATAATTCATAGGGACTAAGGAGTGCACTTATAATGAGCACTTGGTGGTAAATGGAAGTGTTCAATTACTGTATTGTACACATCGAAACTAATACTGCACTGTATGTTAACTAAATGGATTTTAAATAAAAATGAAAAAAAGAAATATTTAAAACAATAACTGAGAATTTCCCCAAATGAATGTCGGACACCAAACTGCAGATCCCGGAAACTCAAAGAACATAAGCAGAGTTTAAAAAAAAAAAAAAAAAAACACTACATCTAAGCATATTATTTTCAAACTACAGGAAAACAAAAATAAAAAAAATCTAGGAAAAAGTCGGAGGAATAAAAATGTACCTATGAAGGAACAAAGTGTTGAGAGAAAAAAAAATCACCAGATTTTGTACCTGACAAATTATCCTGTTGCCATGCAATGAAGAAAATATTCTCAGACACTTAGACCAAGTGGACAGGCAGGGATGCCTCTGCCAGCAAAAACAACAGCAGCAGCAAACTGCACATAGCTTTTATTTTATATTTTATCAGATATATATGTATTAAAAAGTATCAAAGTATAGAACGCAAAAGCAAAGGATCTTCTTGTGGTTATGTGAAAACATGCAGTGTGTATGTGTAGCTCAAAGGAGTGTCAGTAAGTTACAATGGATTTTGTATCTAACTGTCCTCTGGAGGATCATGGGGCTCTGTATCTCATAATTCTATCGTGTTCCACAGCTGGCCACTGCGTTTGACAGCCTTGAGACCAGAATATTACTGATGTTTCAGCAATTACCCCATTCATCCTTCTCTACTTACAATACACTCCCTAGAAATAACTCCACATTATCCATCAAAAGTGGTAGAAAAATAGACTTTTTCAGATGAAAAAAAATTCAGAGAATATGTTGTCATTAGACATGCCTTGCAAGGAATGACTAAAGAATTTCTTTAGAGAGAAGGAAAATAATGTCAGAAACTCATATCTACATAAAGTAAGAAAGCATTAAAGAAGGAAAGAGTAAAAAAAGATCACAGCAAAGTAGGAAGATTGTAGGCTCCTTTTAAGCAGTGAACACAACTATGTAACTATCAAGTCATCCTAAATACCCCCAAAATCAGTCTGAAGATTGACAGAAGAAACTCCACAACGAAGGAGAGAGAAGAGGCTACACCAAAGAAGGGAGGAAGTACAGAGATTAGGTCAACAGGAGAATCATATCATGATTGCTTCAGAGGGAAGGGAGCTGTGCTTATAGAGAAAGGCAAGAGACAGAAGAGCACACAAGGGAAAGCACGAGGAGAACATTTTCTCAAAGTTATTTGCTTGGAAAATGAGAGGGTCTGAATTTCCTGAGTTATTGCAACCAGTGGAGCTTAATACCTGGAGTTTTAAAGGTCCATAAGCTTGGCTGGGATAGAGCCCATAGGGCACTGCACTGCTCAGGAAGGAAGGCAAACAACCTGAGGGCACACAGCATGGAAACAGCCATCTGAAGAATATCTGGCACACACAGTAGAGATTATTCAACCCCTCTCTGAGAGCTTCTCTGGGAGGCAATATTCACAGAGAAACTTTCTGGGAATAAGGGAGCTGGTCTGTAACATTTCCCTTCCCTGACCTCAGCATAAATACAGAGCCACAAGAAAGAGGTAATTCAATCCTGACACTGGATGCCTAACTTGCTTGCAACAAGCTCCACACCCCTGTGCTCTGGCAAGACTGTTCTTCTCTGTCAAGCTTACCTCATCACAGTGTGGTAGGCTCCTCCTTGAGAAGATCAGCACAGGCTCCTGCCCACACCGTCTCTAAAACCTGGAGTTTTAAAGGTCAGTATGATTGGCTGGGATAGAGCTAGAAGGGCACTGCACTGCTCTCAGAGAGAATGCAGGCAAAAGAAACTAGAGGGCAGACAATATAGATGGAAGAATCTGAAAAATGCCTGGGACACAGAGTGGGAGATTATTCGCTATTCCAGGAGCACTTCCCTGAGAGGCAGAGTTCACTGAGATGTCTTTTTGGAAACAAAGAAGCTGGCTGGCATCATTTCCCTCCCCTGCTCCTCAGCATAAACAGTGCCACCTAAGGGAAATAGTTCAGTATGGACACTGGCTGTCTTACTTCCTTATACCAAGTCCCACACCTCTGTAGTCTGGTGGGACTTTCCTTTTCAGTCAAGTTTACCTAAGTCCCAGAACAAGAAATACCTCCCCCAGTAGACCAGCAGAAACCCTTGCCCACACCACATTCCTGACCAGAGAGTTCTGCAGGGCCTCAGTTCTGTTGGAGTTGGTGTCCTACTTCTTTTCACAAGGAGACCAGAGGACACCTAGTTAAAACTTGTCACATTCAGGCCAGGGACTAAACATTGCCCACAGCAGGGAAGGAAAGCTTTGGCAAATGACTGGCCTGAAGGATAAAGGAGCCAAAACACAACAGAAGAGCATACACAGCACATACCAGAGACTCTCCCTGAAGTGCCATGTCCTGGGTACTACATGACCTCTTCTTCATAAGGCCGTTATTTCAGGAGCAGTAGACAAAGATGGCTTTCTAACACAAGGAAGTAAAAAACAGAGACTTAGAGAAAATAACAAGATGGGGGGAGTTTTTTCCAAATGAAAAAACAAGATAAAGCCACAGGCAGAGATCTAAGGAAAACAGATATAAGTAACATGCCTTATGAAGACTTTAAAGCAACAATCATAAGGATTCTTACTGGGGTTGAGAAAAGAATAGAAGACATCAGTGAAATCCTTAGCACAGAAAACTTCCCTAATCTGGGTAAGGAAACAGACATCTAGATACAGGAGGCATAGAGAACTCCCCTCAAAATCAACAAAAGCAGGCTGGGACGCCTAGGTGGCTCTGTCAGTTGAGCATCCGACTTCAGCTCAGGTCATGATCTCATGGTCCATGAGTTCAAGCCCCACTTCGGGCTCTGTGCTGACAATTCAGAGCCTGGAGCCTTCTTCACATCCTGTGTCTCCCTCTCTCTCTGCTCCTCCCCTCCTTGTACTCTGTTTCTCTCTCAAAAATAAATAAAACATTAAAAAAACTTAAAAAAAAGCAGGCCAACTCCAAGACATAGTGTAATTAAATTTGAAAAATACAGTGATAAAGAAAAAGTCTTAAAAGCAGTAAGATGTAAGAAGTCTTTACCTTACACAGGATAATTTATAAGACTAGCTGGAGATTTTTCAGCAGAAACTTGGCAAGCCAGAAGGTAGTGGTGTGATATATTCAATATGCTGAAGGGGAAAATATGCAACCAAGAATACTCCATACAGCAAGGCTATCATTTAGAATCAAAGAATAGTTTCCCAAAGAAAAACTAAAGGAGTTTGTGACCACTAAACCAACCATGCAAGAAATACTAAAGAGGACTCTGAATGAAAAAGAGAGACCAAAAGTGACAAAGACAAAAAATTATCAGAGAGAATCTCCAGAAACAATGACAAAAAAAGTTTAAAAAAATGTCAATAAACACCAATTATTATCTACCGATAATTACTTTGAGTGTAAATGAACTAAATTGTCCAATCAAAAGACATAGGGTGTCAGAATGGAGAAAAAAAAATAAGACCCGTCTATATGCTGTGTACAAGAGACTTATTATAGATGTAAATATACCTGCAGATTGAAAGCGGGGATGTAGAAATATTTATCATACAAATGAATGTCCAAAGAAAGAGAAAGTAGCAATTTATATCTAGCAAACTAGATTTTTTTTGTTCTTCCATTGTTTTTATCTTGCGCTGGTATCAGTACTAGCCTCATGGAATGATTTTGAATGTGTTCTCTCTATTATGTTATATTATTTGTAAGATTTTGATAAATATTGGCATTATTTTTTTTTTAATGTTTGATACAGTTTACCCATAAAACCATGTGGTCTTGGGTTTTCAGTACTGGGACGTTTTTATTTCCTAATTCAACTTTCATTCTTGTTATCAGTCTAAGGAGATTTCCTATATTTTGGAATCAAGATTCATGATTCAATCATGATAATAATGCATTTTTTAAAGAATTATCTTTTAAAAAAAAAGAATTATCTTTTTTTTCTTTCTAAGTTATCTGATTTGTGATTATATAATTACTTACAGTAATCTGTCATCACACTATGTATTTCTGTGGTTATCTGTTGTACTATTTTATCTTACACTTCTCATTTTGTTTTTTAGTCTTCTTTCTTTGTTTTCTTTGATAATGTAGTTAAAGTATTGCCAATTTTGTTTATATTTTTGGAAAAATTAGTCATTATATTTAATATTATGTTATTGTTTTTTCTGGTCTCTCATTTACATCTTTTTTTTTTCTTTGTTATGTACTTTCTCTACTGAATTTCAGCTAAGTTTCTTCTTTTTTAGTTCCTTGTTGTGTAATGTTAAATTGTTTATTAGAAGTTTTTTTTTCTTTTTTCTTAATACAAGGGATTATAGCATAAATTTCACTCTAACCTCTGCTTTTGCTGCATCCCAAAGGTTTTGGAATATTGCATTTTCTCTTTCTTTTGTTTTGAAAAATATTTTGATTGTCATTTGATTTCCTACTTGGCCTATTGCTTGTGCAGTAGTGCTTTGTTCGATAGTTATATATTAAATATTTAATATTTACATTGTAGATTTTCCAGTTGTACTGTTGATATTTACTTTTGCGCCATCGTGGCTGGAAAATATACTTGGTATGATTTCAGTCTCCTTAACTTTGTAATATTTTTTGTCTCTTCTTATGTCATTTAACCAGAGATTCTTCTGTGTACACTTGAAGAACATGTGTATTCTATTTTCCTTGAATGGAATGTTTCATATATATCTTTTAGAACCATGTATTCTGAAGTATTATTCAAGTAAACACTGTTCTTGTTGAAAAAAAACACAATAACTTTAACTGAGGGTACTTGTTTAAAATAAAACATCTGGGAGGGTATGTGGATGGGGTGAAGGATGAAATAGGTGAAGAGGATTAAGAGTACACTTATGATGAGCACTGAATAATGATGTATAGAATTGTTGAATCACTATATTGTACTCTTGAAAATAGTATAACACTGTATGTTAACTATACTGGAATAAAAGTTTTAAAAATTAAAATAAAAGAAGGAAAATGTGGTGGTAAAATAAAATTTAAAATTTTTATTGTTTTTATTATTAATTGATCTAACATAAAAACATAAAAGAGGTAACATTTTGTTCAAAATAATGTATTTAATAAACTAATAAACAATAAATGTATGCATTTAAACAAAAAATGTATATTGCAAACTATAGAACAATCACAAAAATGTAAAAAAAAGTATAACCAATATGCTAAAAACTGGAATGATATAAAATGCTCAATTAAAACCACAAATGACAGAAAAAAGACTGGAATACAAAATTGCCATAAAAAAGGCAATAAATAGAAAACTGTAACAAAAATGGTGGCTATTAATCCAACTATATCAATATTCACTTTGAACATTAATAATTTAAATACACAAATTAAAATTCAGAGATAATCTGAGTGGATCAGAAACCAAGAACTAACTATATGTTGTTTAGAAGAAACCCACTTTCAGGGCGCCTGGGTGGCTCAGTCGGTTAAGCGGCTGACTTCAGCTCAGGTCAGATCTCACAGTCTGTGGATTTGAGCCCCACATCGGGTTCTGTGCTGACGGCTCATCAGAGCCTGGAGCCTGCTTCAGATTCTGTGTCTCCTTCTCTCTCTGCCCTTCCCCTGCTCACACTCTGTCTCTATGTCTCTCAGAAATAAATAAACGTTTAAAAAAAAAACAAGAAAAAACCCACTTTAAACATAAATACACATATAGGGACATCGGGGTGTCTCAGGTGAACATCTGACTTTGGCTCAGGTCATGATCTCATGGTTCATGAGTTCCAGACATGTCAGGCTCTGCACTGACAGTGTGGAGCCTCCTTGAGTTTCTCACCCCACCCACTCCTCTCCCACTTGCACTCTCCTCTTCCAAGATAAACAAAAACTTAAAAATAAACATAAATACACATATAGATTAAAAGTAAGTAATTTGAAAAAATATACCATGTTAACACTAATGAAAAGAAAACTAGATTAACTATATTAATTAACACTTAATGATTTTAATTTCAGACAAAGAAGACTACATGTATGTACCAGCAAGAGTGCATCGATTATGTGATGTAAAAGCTGGAAGAACTTCAAGAAGAAATAGACAAAACTACCATATAGTTGGAGACTTCAACACACATGTATCAAAAATGAACAGACCTGGCAGGTAGATAATAAGTAAAGACAGAGCTGAACTCAACAATGTCATTAATCAACTGAATATAATTGACATCTACGTACTACTTCATTCAACAACAGATAAACATCTTATAGGCTCACGCAGAGCACTCTCCAAGGTAGTCCACACTTTGGGCTATAAAACACATCTTAACAAAATTAAAATAATAGAAAGCATACAAGGTCTGTTCTCAGACCATAACATAATTAAATTAGAAATTGATAACAGAAAAATTACCAAAAAATCTTGAAGTAAATGAAGATTAAACATCACATTTTAAATAAAAATGAGGCCAAAGTATAAACCTGAAGATTAATTAGAAAATATTTTAAATAAACATGAAAAACTAACTTATCAAAATTTGTGAGATGCAGCAACAGAACTACCTGTTCAGTGAGGGCAGCTAACTTAGATGTTGCTTTTTGCTATGCTTTAGTATAAACTCCAAGCCCTTGCATTTGTGCAACTGCCCTTCATGAACAAAGCAGCACCAACCAAAGCATAGCGAGATGCTCCCCCAGAAGATCAGCATGGATCCACACAGCACCAAGTCCCTAAAATTTGGAGTTTGAAACCCAGCCAGCGTACCTGAGTTAAAACACAAAAGCACTGCACCGCTGAGAGGGCAGATAGTTCAGACACAGACAGGGTGTAGCCAGTGATCTGAGGGATGCCTGGAACACATGAGGGGAAATTGTTCCATTTTCTGTGAGGATGCCCTGAACAGCAGTGGACACAGACACATCTCTCCTGAGACAAGAAAGTGAGCTGATGTCATCCCCCCCCCCATCCTCACCAATCTGCACGGACTGATTTCAGTGAGCAGAAAAACACCTACGGTGGAGGCTTGGGACACTTACACCAGGCCTATTCCCCCGCACCACTGATGCATATGTTTACTAAGGCAAGCTGGTGATAGAACAAACACAACAGGTCCCTCCCTTGGAGACAGCACAAACCCTCTTCAGGAACCAAGTCTACTGAACATAGAGTGATAGGATCTAGCCCCTTTTAACAAGCACACCAAAGCACACTTAGTTAAAACTTCCCAATGAGTGGACAAGGTCCAAATGCTACCACTGTAGGCAAGTAGAAACTTCACAGAGGACTGACCTGAGGGAAAGAGCAGCCAAAACACAACTGCAGAAAGCATGCCCTAAAACACTTCCAGAAGCCCCAAGCCCTGGACAGTATATGAGCTCCTCTTAATATATCCATTATTCTCAGAAGCAAGAAACATAACAGGCTTTCTTAACACATGAAAGACAGAGATCTAGACAAAATGCCAAGATGAAAGAATTCATCCCAAACAAAGAACAAGAAAAGGTCATGGCCAAGGATCTAATTGAAACAGGTATAAGTAATATGTTTGATCAAGAATTAAAATAATAATAATAAGGTTACTAGCTAGGCTTGAGAAAGGCATAGAAGACACCAGAAAATCCCTTATTGCAAATATAAAATAACTGACAGGTAGTCAGGCTGAAAAAAAATACTATGACTGAGACGCAATACCTATTGGATGTAATGACCGCAGTATGGAAGGAGCAGAGGAACTATGCAGTGATATAGAAGATACAATTATGGAAAATAATGAAGCTGAAAAGATTAGGGAAAACAAAATACTGGATCATAAAAATAGACTTAGGGAACTCAGTGACGCAGTCTATAAAGCATAATAACATTCTTATCATAGGAGTCGAAGAAGAAGAAGAAGAAGAAGAAGAAGACGATGAGGAGGAGGAGGAGGAGGAGGAGGAGGAGGAGGAGGAAAGAAGGAAGGAAGGAAGGAAGGAAGGAAGGAAGGAAGGAAGGAAGGAAGAA
>PITB01024414.1:0-24279 GCA_004024585.1 Paradoxurus hermaphroditus | reverse complement strand
ATGCAGGGAGCCAGCGTTCAACAGGATAAAGGTCCCAAATTACAGGGTTGGCAGGCAGGCGGCACTGGATGTGCAAGACGTTTCAGGCTTTCGGGGCCCCTGGGTGGCTCAGTCGGTTAAACGTCCAACTTCCGGTTAGGTCACGATCTCACAGTTCATGAGTTCGAGCCCAGCTTCGGGCTTTTCAGTGACAGCGCGAAGCCTGCCTGAGATTCTCGCTCTCTTTCTCTCAAAATAAATAAATAAACAAAAAACAGACGAACAAAAAAGACCTTTTGGGGCACCTTGTTGGCTCAGTCAGTGAAGCATCGGACTTCGGCTCAGGTCATGATCTCATGGTCTGTGAGTTCGAGCCCCACGTTGGGCTCTGGGCTGACAGCTCAGAGCCTGGAGCCTGCTTTGGATTCTGTCTCCCTCTCTCTCTCTCTCTCTCTCTCTCTCTCTGCCACTCCCCCACTTGTGCTGTGTCTCTCTGGCGTGCATACGTACTCTCTCGAAAGTAAATAAACTTTAAAAAAAAAAAAGACCTTCTAAGCTTTAAACACAGGGAAACAGTGTCATTGTTCTCTGGAGCAGGGTCTCAAAGGAGGGGGTGGCGGTGGAGACGAAGGAGGTCCTGTACTTACAGCTTCCGTATTTAAATATTGATTTAAAATCTCTGCATTTCATGTCTGAAATGAATACGGATCTGCGATGCACACAGGTTACACCAACGGTTCACTTTTCTCCTATTTTGGTTAATTTACTTTGCTGTAAAACCAAAACGAACGCGCCTCCCTTCCCAAGAGACGGTTCCGTCGAGAAAGTTGCTTCTTCTCGCCCTAGGTCCTTGAACCATTGTATGTAATAAACCCTTAATTCTACAATTTGGCTTTACAAATTACAGAAGCTACAGAGATTTATGTTTTCTAGTTTAACATGAGTTTTTCGAAAAATAAAAAGGAAGTCATGGAGGAAGCCACAGG
The DNA here is from genome assembly GCA_004024585.1 of Paradoxurus hermaphroditus. Classification (NCBI taxonomy): domain Eukaryota; kingdom Metazoa; phylum Chordata; class Mammalia; order Carnivora; family Viverridae; genus Paradoxurus; species Paradoxurus hermaphroditus. The sequence continues at coordinate 23,314 of PITB01024414.1, read as the reverse complement.
AGAATTGAGCTCTTTCGTGGGAACGATCATTTATAAATGGAAAAATCATCGAATCCTAGCTTTAGGAAGTGATGATTTATTTACTCATGTTCATTCCAATAAATTTTCTGAACATCTATCGTGTGTCAAGGACTTTTCTCAGAGCCTGGGAACTGGGTTTAAAGTAGACCTAGTCTCTGCCCTCGAATAGTGGTCAAGAAACATGAACAATGAAGTGGAAGAAATTGGCCACAGACAGGGCGATAGGCGAGGGGTTTCCTGAGCGTTTTAGGGTTTAAAACCAAGGACATTCAAAGCCGAAGGAGGTCATTCCTAACTCCCTTTCGTGGGAAGAAGGTGAGGAAACGAGAGGGAGGCATTCTACTCCACAAGACTTCCTGGAGAAGGTGACGTTTCTCTTGGTCCTTGAGGTATGGGTCCAATGTAGTCATGTGGACTTGGGTGTGGAGGGTATCTCGGGAGCTCGAGATCCTACATGAACAAAGGCAGGGAGGAGGGAAGCGAGACCTGGCTGGGTGTGTGTGAGCAGAGTAGAAGGTATTAACCGGCATCAGCACGAGACAGACGAGGCTGGAAAGAGGCAGCGCTGTCCCTGACGGAGACTTTGAAGTCAGGCCCCTGGGATGTAGAGGCATAACCTTCCCCTCCTTCATCTTACCGACATACCTCTGTGCCCTCTGCCTAGGTCCTGTTCCAAGTGTGGGGGTTTGGGGCGCCCGGGTGGCTCAGTCGGTTAAGGGTCCAACTCTTGCTTTCGGCTCTGGTCTTGATCTCACGGTTTGTGAGTTTGAGCCCCGTGCCAGGCTCTGCGCTGACAGCATAGAGCCTGCTTAGGATTCTCTCTCCCTCCCTCTCTCTCTGCCTCACCCCTGCTCACTCTCTTTCTCTCAAAATAAATAAATAAACTTTTAAAAATTTTTTTAAAAAGGGTGGAGGTTCAAGAGGCATAAGAGATAACCATAATCCTTACTCTGGAGAAACCCCCAGAGTTCCCAATCTCCATGAAACATATAAGTGTACAGGTCATTGGTTTGGGTTTTTTAAAGTGAAGGGCACAGTGAGAGGGAGCAACAGAGGTTCAAGGGAGACAGAGTATCGAGGGCGGTGTGGTTCAATGGAACCTTCTGCAAAGATAGAAACCTTCCGTGTGCGGTGGGCGATCTTACAACCGCCAGCCACATGCGGCTACTGAAATGTAGCCAGTAAGCCTGAGCATCTGTATTTTTAATTTTATTTCATTTTTAACTAATTTAAGTTTAAGTAGCCGCGTGTAGCTCCCGGCTATTGTATTTTCCTCTAATTCCACAAGCACGGAATAAATGTCAAGCCCGCTGACAGCAGAAATTCTTCTCCGTCCTTAGCCAGGCCTCCACTGTGTGCCAGCCACGCAGACGTGAGTGCTTGACACAAGGACTCTTGTAAGGGTTGGTGTGACAAGGGTCATGGGCGGGGCTGATGGCAGACTGCGCTTGAGATCCGGCCAGTGGGGGGGCCACGAGCGCACGGTCGATGTTCCTGGAATGAACGAACGGAGGGGAGACGGCACCAGGTCCCTGGAGGATTCGGAGGGTCACGGTGGGTGGAGAAAGCGAGGTGGGCATTGAAGTGGGGGACCAGCGTGGCGGGGATGAGGGGGCCGCTCAGGAAGCCGGGGCAGGGGAGGTGGAGGCGGCATGCAGGGAGCCGTCCGCAGGCCCCTCCTCTGCGCCCCTCGAGCTTCTCAGACTCTTGCAGCGAAGGGAACTTCAGCAGACCCCCGCCCGACGTTTCCAGATCTGCACAGGCGGCCTGGACTGTCCAGATAACGGAGGACAAGGTGGGTCCCGGTTCCTGAGTCTCGAAGCAAAGCTGAGTCATCATTGCCCTGCCACCCCCAGGGTAACTTGCCCCCCCCCTCTAGAAGGAGAACCGGGGCTCCCCGACACAAATCCCTATTTACAGGTCACGGGGTGAGAGTCGAGGGCTTTGGAACTCTGTCACGATAGGCCTCCCGACAGCACTGGGAAGCAAGTGTCCCCTTTGAATGGGTTGGGAAAGTCCGCAGCCGTTTATGAGACTTGCCCGAGGGTCCCCAGTGGGTGAACCCGAACCTGGAGCTGCACTCAGCAACATCTGACCCCGGACCTCATGCAAGCGCCCAAGACACACTCCCCTCCGGCCGGCGGCTAAGCCTCGGGCGTCTGCCCCGCGGATGGATGTCCGCTGAGGTTGCTCTTTGCTGTTAAAATGACCAGAGCTTACAGAGGGGGAAACTGAGGCTGCAGAAGGGGCGACGAAGCTGAGATTCCAACTTGGTTTTGGCTGTCCCCAGAGCCGACAGCGTCTTCGGCCTTTGGGCTCTGCCTTGTACGGCAGCGGCGGCCTGGGAAGCACAGCTTCTTTGAAGCCTTTTATTTTACCGCAGCTGGGATGGCTTGGGGTTGGTGCTTGCATCTTCTGGACTTGGAGAAACGTGGGCAGGGATTCCAGCTCTAGGCCAGACTCAGTACGTAGCAATCCCAGTAATAATAATATAATGTCACATAACATGACTTCACATGGCATGGTATATATGATATCATATAATATGTATTGCACTTGCCATTGCACATTGTACCATATTATTTTTGTGTATAATTATGTAATAGTATATAATATTACATTATTTTATACACATTATGTATCATATGCGTCCATATTTATTAGTATATCTGATATAATATAGCTATAGTATATTAATAAATACTATATAGAATAACATAACAAAATAATATATTTACATCATATTAATGAAGATAGAGCATAAGATGATGTCCTTCTATCGTATTAAATTATGTAATATCGTATTAACATACAATACACACATATTGACATGAAATGATGTGTTATATTGTGTTAGTGCTGTAGGATATTTTTATATTGACAGATGATATAATCTAATGATAGTTATCGACATTGGTAAATGAGCTCCCAGAAGCCCGGGTACATTGTCTAACATCATTTCTTCAGGAGGGTCAGGGTCTATACCAGAACCATTCTCAGCGCTCAGTCCCAGCACCCCCAGCTGGCCCTGGTGCCGTGAGCCCCGCCCCCGTCCCCAGCCACGGGACCCCCACGTAATCACGTGGGGAGTTCCGTCCAGATCACACTGGCCTCTTGTGCCTCCCACGCTGTTGGCGCTCACCCATGTGGCTGTCGTCCCTGAGTGCCGTGGCTGTGGGGGGCCCCTCAGGCTCCTGCTCTGTGTGAGGACAAGGGACTTTTCCCTGCCAGGAGACCTCCCATCCCCTTCCAGGGCTGGGCAGGCCTGGAAGTCACCGGTGAAACGGATGGGATTTCAGAAAACAAAAATAGAACTAAAGCTCAGTAAAGCGACCTGAGGGTTTGGATCCAGTTTCTGCACAAATGGTGATTAACTGCATATTTTCGATGGAATGTGGGCTTGGCAAGAGGTGAAAGGCACATGAATGAATTTGTCTGCATACTTGGGAAGTGCTTTTAACTCTCATTTTCGCTTTTTTTTTTTTTTTCTAGCCACTTCCATGTACTTGCTCCCCTCGCTCTATTTATCCTGGTTGACAGGGAGACAGGGCGAGAGGGACAGGGTCAGACTGTCGCTCAGTGCTCTGTGTGTGCTGAGGTAAGCTACTGGAACTCCCTGGAGCTCGGTTTCTAATTCGGTAGGTCTGGGTGGGGCACAAGACCTTGTGTGTCCCCCAAATTCCAGGGTGAGGCCCATGCTCTTGCTCTGTGACCACACCGTGAATGTATCTGGATGGGGAGAGAGAAACAATTTTTCCTTAATGTCCCACAGCAGGCTAAGATGCGGCAGAGAGAAAACCCAAGAGAGGCAGATGAAATTACTATTTGCAATTCTTCACGATCTTCCGGTATTTGGATTCTACTTACGTGTCTTTGGCTGCGTGACTTTTCAAAACCACCTAGCAAGTGGTATTTCTCTGCCCCACTGATATCCAGCTTGGCCGTGTGATTAGCCCAGAGCAGTGGAGTACGGCAGAAGGAGTGTGAGCCAGTTCTGAGCCAGGACCACCAGAGACATCACCTGCTTTTGTTGACATTCTTGGATACCTCCCATTACGGACGACCACGGTGTGCCCGACGCGGCTCCAGTCCAAAGAGGAGGAAGAAATGCATGGTACCAATGGGCTCTGGCTCTTAGTCTACATGTAAGTCCGGCCGACCAGTGTCTAGACTTAGAGCCACTCAGTCAAGACCAGGCTAGTTCCACCGAACTGCAGACGGCCTGTGGACTCATAAGTCAGATGTTTGTTGTCAGCCACTGAATTTGGGGGTCATTTGTTACACAGCATTGGTGCAGCATTTGCTGACTAATGCATGTGTATGTGTTAGCATTATGCTGGGATCATCTTTCAGTCCGGAAAGGCAAAGAAATGTGTCACGCAGTAAGCACCTGCCCTGGACCAGGACTGTGCTTGTAACCTTGTGTTTGGGAATGGCTTTGCTTCCATTATTTTCTATGCATCTCTCTAAACTCAGCACCCTTTAAAAACCTGGTTCCTGTAATTGGAGCTCTTGTTTGTATAGATGCCACTCTTTATAGACTTCCACCGGTCTTCACGTTGATGTGTCTTGGATAGCTTCCTCAGGTCTGTCTGGCATGTGTCTCTGCTGTTAAGTTTAATTGTGCTGACTTAGAGGTCACCAAAGGCTCTGCATACAGTCTCTCTAACTACTTGGTATCCACCGTGGCATTGCTTCAGCCCAACACGCACTTGAAAAAAAAAAAAAAGAAAGAAAAAGAAAACATAAAATCTGAACTTTAGGATGTGAGAGATAGGCAACTTGTTTCATTGTTTCTCATTTTAGGCAGGAGGCGAGGGGGTGTCTTTTCTTCTTACGAATAGGCAGGATTGACATAAAAAAGTACTTTGAGAGCTGAACTCTTCCACTGAACACAAATGCAGAGAAATTCTGTATATCTTTAAATGTTTTATATGTCCCAGTCATATATAATTTATTATGTTGTGAAGCTGAGTCCTTCTTTGAATGAAAATTTTACTGTCAGAGCCTGGGGTACTTTAGTTTGATGATTTAAAACTCCCAATGCACTCGTAGCAAATAGCACGTTTTTATGACAGTGTGTTTGTCCAAGAGGTCAGATTTCAGCACAGTGGGAAATTTCCCCCAGTAAAATTATTTCAAAGAGAAATATGTCTCCCAGCCTAATTCTTCTTGCAGAAAATGCAGGTGCAATTCCAGATAGCACTGGGTGTCCATCTTTCAAGAAGGCACCGGGTACTGGGACTGATCATTTATCTTATGATGTGGGACCAAGGCTGCAGAGATGTGAGAATCCTGTCTTTGCCCTCAGTGGGATGAGCCTCACAGTTCACAGCCATAATATGAGGTTAATTATATCAACTTTCAGAGATTTATTTTTGAGGATTAAATGAGATGGTAGTTTGTCAAAATGCCCAGTCCTCAATTATTGCTATAACACATTATTCTGCAGATCCCTCTTTGAAATGAAACCAGCCCAGCAATGAGATGTGACAACGTATAATACAAAGAATGGGTCCCGCCAGCTATCAGGCAAGGATTTATGATAATCCAGCCGGTACCGTAAGGATTCAGTGGCCAGTGGCATGGACAGCAAGGGGACAAGTAAGGAAATTTTAGTTATGAACACTTGATGAGGGGAATGGTATTCATTGAGAAAGAACTCGTGTGCCCTAATCTCAACCCTTTCCCTGTCTTCTGCACTCCTAAAAGCACCAGACAAGGAAAAGTAATAGCTTTTCATCTATCCATTCATCCATCCAGCCAATTATCTACTTAACGACCCAGTCATCAATCCATTAATTTATCCATTCATCCATTGATCCATCCATCCATCCATCCATCCATCCATCCACCCATCCATCCATCCATCCATCCACCCATCCTTCTATCCCTCCCTCCATCCATCCACTCATCCATTGATCCATCCATCCATCCTTCTATCCATCCATCCATCCGTCCGTCCATCCATCCATCTATCCATCCATCCATCCATTCGTCCATCCAGGTGTTTAGTCAATTTACAATCATTGAAGGAAATTTGAGACAGATACTAAGCTAGTTTCTGCATACACCAAGCTGTAAGTCTGCATATGTGTCCTTCAGATATTTTGAGATTAGCTGAGAGGAAAATAAGGTAATCTTTTCTAGGCAGTGAACTTCTAGTTACAAGAGAAGAGACATGAGATGCTAAGTAAGCCATGAGTAAGGACACCCTTCCAAGCGAGGCAAGTCCAGGAGGACGTCCCAAGTAGCTGATCTGAGGATAGTTTGATCACCAAGTGGGTGACATGTGGGAGATATTTCTACCAGGGCACAAGAGACACGGGCTCTTTCTGAGAATAGCGCATTAGTCAGCTGGTGACAAAGTGCCACACTGGGGGGACTTAAACAGAATACATTTATTCCCTCACAGTTCTGGAGGGTGGAAGAGCAAGATCAAGGTGCCACCAGAGATGGTCTCTGGTGACAGCGCTCTTTCTGGATCGGAGATAGCCCCCTTCTCTCTGTGGCCTTAGTGGTGTTTCCTCTGTGGCCTTGCAGAGAGGCGTCTCTGGTGTCTCTTTGTCTACTTAGAAGGACACCTGTTCTCTCAGTTCAGGGCCCCTCCCTCCGACCTCATCTAACCTTAATTACCTCCTTCAAGCTTTAGCTCCCAGAACAGTCAAGTGAAGATGAGGGCTGCAACCTATGGGTTTTGGAAGGGTACAGGCCAGCCCAGAACACATGGTGACTTGGGGAGGTGCGTGGGCAGACGAGGGGGAGGGAAGGCTGGAAGGCAAGCAGGAACGCGGTGTGCTCAGATGGGCCCCGGGCCCCACGTGCACACAGGTGCAGGTAGGTGCCCACCTCTGGCCAGAAAAACATGAGTGAGAAGGCTCCATCTGCTCTGGCATTTGTCTTGCATTCAGACCCCGCCCCCCACCTCGAGAAAGTGCAATCGCGGGTCACAAAGTCACGCTTATGAAGGTTTCAAAGTTTTGCCTTCCGCGGCTTTCTCCCTGAACCGGAGCCTTGCAACTTCAGAAGCCTGTGGGTTTGACTGGGGAGGGACTCTTTCAAAGCCCAGATGTACCCTGATGGGTTTTGATTTAGGATTTCATCCCCTCCGAGAAGATCCTAAATTATACCTGTCTCCAGAGGATGCCAAGTTCCTTCGGAAGATGTGCGGAAACGCATGGAAACCATGTGCCCGATTCCTGTGAAACTGGCAAGATGGGGCACAGAGGCCCCCAGTTAAACGTCTGTGTGATCAGCGTCCCCTGCCTCCCGAGGAAGGAGCGTGGGTGCCCTTTCGCCACCGGAGCCGCCCTCCACCGCCGGCTCTTAACTCTCTGCTGAACTTATTAAGTTGGTATCAAGTCAACGCGTCCCTTCTTGATAGTACACAAATTCTCCGAGTGCTGCAGAATTCTGCGTCTGTCCTCTTACCTGTCACTTCAGCCGCCTTTTAGCGATGTTAAAAGAAATCTTTACTGTCACTCACATCAGCCATTCACTTTGTTCCCCCGGCACTGACATTCCTGTTGTGTTCCTCGCGCAGCCACAACGGACTCCTGTGAATTAGCATTCGCCAAATTTATACGTGCTCATTAGTCTGAATAAATTTAAAAGCTGCTCTTCCCGAGTTTTAAAAATGTAACCAGGCTTTTCCTTGGATATAATTGAGGCATCTTTAGAAAAGTAAATTACTGTCTGACTCCCAAGTAGACATTTTATGAGTTTAGAGTCAAGCGGTCTCTTTGTGGCATTATCTGAGCTATAAATATCCAGGGGGCTGGGAGGGATAAACTAATAACACCCTCCCCCGACCAATTCTGCCTTCCCTATTTCCTCTGCCCCCTTCCCTTTTCGCTCACACGTGGAGCGCGTCACAATGGGCTACCCGCATCGAATGGGGACCCCGGTTAGAGTCTCTCCAGCTCTTTATTTTTAAATTTTTTTTTAATATTTATTTTTGAGAGACAGAGCATGAGCAGGGGAGGGTCAGAGAGAGAGGGAGACACAGAACGTGAAGCAGGTTCCAGGCTCCGAGCCGTCAGCACAGAGCCCGACGCGGGGCTCGAACCCACGAGCAGTGACATCATGACCCGAGCCGAAGTCGGGACGCTCAACCGACTGAGCCCCCCGGGCGCCCCTCTCCAGCTCTTTCAATGGAGGAGCCGCAGCGGGGAGCTTGGGTTTCTCAACCCCGCACCCATGAGCCACACGCACTAGAATCACCAGGGGTGCTTGTGTGAAAATACACTTTCTTGTGCATCCCCCCGCCCCCAGCATCAGAAGCCTCATGGCTGGGACCTGGGAGTCTCCATGCATGACCAGGGTCACATCAGATGCTGACGGTTAATAAATTTGAGGAGCACCTGGGGGGCTCAGTCGGTTGAGCCTCCGACTCTTGATTTCGGGTCAGGTCCTGATCCCAGGGTCTTGGGCTGGAGCCCCAAGTCAGGCTCTGTGCCGAGCGTGCGGCCTGCTTGGGATCCTGTCTCTCTCCCTCTGTCTGCCCTTCTCCTCCCCTCAAAATAAATGAACAGATATGAAAAAATAAATTTGAGGCTTCCTTCAAAATGCGTGCGACCCAGGCTTTGGAGCCGTTTTCGCTCAGGAGATGATCCAAACTCCACCCTGTTCTCAATGACGACGTGAGGCGAGTTGCTGGCCCCCTCGGAAGGGGACAATGCGTACCGCGGCGCGCTTTTGATGTGACGAGATATTTAAGTATATGTCATTTTGGGTGTCACCAGGCTATGAAGCGTGGCTGCTACATGAACAACTGAGTCAGATCGGTGTCCTGTTCTTCAGAGTCCATCCGGTTATTAGTTATTGAAATCTGCCTGTTTGGTCTCCTTGCCAATAACACCTGCCAACGGGGTCAAGGGTTGGGGTTTTCAAGGACTCCTGTTTTACTCCCTCCTAGCTGAAAGCCAGAGTGGTCGATGCTGGGAACGGGCTATTGGATGCCCTCTGATACGTTCACTATCTAGTAAACTAAGTCGCCTAACAAAAATAAATGATGAAAGTATAATACTCTGCGTTCGGGATGGTGATGGTCCCTTGGAGAAAAATAAAGCCAGGTACAGAGTGCCAGGTTGGGGACCGGGGTTTCTCAGGGGGGGCTCCATGGAGAGGGGACACTGTGCGAAGACTGGAAGGAGGGAAGGGCACCAGTCAGAACTCTCTAGAAGGAGCACCTACCCCTCCCAATGGCAGGGCGGGCTGGCAGGCCCGAGTGGTAGGTCAGAAAGCTGCTTCTCCGGTAGGAAGACCCAGGAGGGCAGAGCCCAGGAAACAAGTGCCCGTATGCCTGAGTTCCCCACGCCCCCCAGGAGGCTCACTGGGCAACGAGACTGCAAGATCTGTTTCTAGAATTGCAGCACCAAGCGGGATGTGGACCGGGCTTCACAGAAGTGGTCCCTCCATTCAGATCAGGATGGGGTGGAAGCAGGGAGCATTTAATACCTGAAAGCCCTAAGAATGTTTGAAGGCTCCGAGAAGAGAGTCCAGTGGAGAGGAAGAGTGAAGGGCACATCACTGCCCCCTCAGAGAGACATCTGGATAACGATAATGACAACCAGCGTTGATCAAACACCTGCCACGCTGCGGGGAACACAAGAGGCACGTCACACGTGGTAGCCCTCGTGCAGCAGGTACTTTCCGTGGCAAAGGAGAAAGCAAGGTCAGAGATGCAGGGAGGAGGCTGTGTTCACCAGCTAGGACGCGCAGTGGCAGTTCGTGGGCTCCATGTGTTGACTCCAGAGACCACCCCCCAGCCCCTAGCTGCCACCCGGCGCCCCTGCCTCCAGACAGTGTTCACAAAACAAATGCTTCCCAACGCCACGGGACGCCATGATATCAAAAAGATAAAAGCTAACAAACATTCCGAGTGAATTTTCCTCCTGGGAACGGAGAAAAACCCAGTTTGACTCAGAGGTATCTATACATCCAAGGCCCCCGAAGGCCCAGACCGCTTCATGTGCGCATCCACACGGCCGCGAAGGCGTCACCAAACTGTAGGGTCCAGTGGGAAACAGCCCTGGAACTTCAGACTTGAAGCCTGAATCCAGCCGGACTGCTGTAAGAGCCGGAGCGAGGCGTTCGTCTCTCTGTGCCTCAGTTTCCCCATCTGTAACATGGGGAAATCAAGGTCACAACTTCATAAGAATGTCCCAGGGGTTGAAGGAGATTTTCTGTGCCTCACGCTCAGCGCCAGGCGTGGCGCTCGACACACACACACACACACACACACACACACACACACACACACACCTCTCCTGTTCTGCTGCTCACAGGGACAAGCTGGTGCATATTCCTTCTCCACGCCATGCCCCCCTCCCCTCACTCTTTGCTATGGCAAGGACAACTCTACTAGCTGTCTGGTGCAGAGAGGGTAGACGGCTTAGTTGAGTGTCCCTTCACAGTTTGCTCTTAACTCCTGCCCCTCCGGCGGGTCACCCTGCCGTACTTTCTGAGTTCCGGCATAACTCCTTGTTACTCCTGAGTCTACACTCCTACACTCAGAATTCCTTGAGACACTATTTTATTAAAACGTGCGCTTCAAAGCTTAGGACAACACGAAGACTACTGCTGGACCTTGGCAAATGCTCCTTGGATGCAATCGTTGATTTGAAAGTTGGACTTAGTTCGGGAGAGGCTTGTTTCAAGTGAACCCAAGACCTCCTAAAATCCCATCATCCTGAGAAGGAGGAATTTGGAGTAATAGTCATTGCAGATTGCATCGAGACACCCCTCATTGCCTTGGCATTGCCTCCCTGATCGCTTCCATCCTTGTCACATCGTCACCACCTCTGTCACCTCCACGCCCCTGACGCCATCTTTTGTCAAGTTCCTGGGGGCTTCTAGGCTTTGCGTATATCCAACCAACGAGCACGTCAAAGTCTCCTTTTGACCAGGACGTCCAGAGTGGTTTAGGTTTTACCGATTCAGGGGAGTCATTATTTTTATCCAGTCCACTGGGATGCAGAACTTCTGTCCTGTGGGTGAATTGAATAAGCTCTCTGCTGTTTATTAATTATAGCATGAAAGAAGCTGGAGGCTGGCTCTGAGTTTTCTGTGTTTGATCATTTGTCCTGGGCAGGAAGGACCCCAGAGAGCTCTCACCCCCACGTCTGCACCTGCCTGATTTCTTCCCAGAATCTGTCTCCTGTCCTGAGACTCTTATCGTATTAATTTTGATGGTGGGTTAAATTCTGGGCAGACAGAGTCATCCCGGTTCTCCCCATCTGCAGCTTAAGCCCCTTTGTGCATTTCAGTTTTTGGGTCATGAGTAGATACTTTTACTTTGGGTCCATTGAGAACTGTTTCTCTGTAAAAGGACCGTCAAAGTCCCTCGGAAATAATGTTGCACTCTCGATAATCAGCAAAATCCCGTCAGTGGAAAGTAACTCTGAACCCAAATAAATTGTAAGGTACCTGCCTGAAAGACGGGGAGGCCAGCCTTGGGGACGGCTCTTACAGAATGCCTTTATTCTGCTAACACCTGAGAAAGGTCTGGTTACCGCAATCCACTTTATGCAAAGCATAGATCTTATAGATACGTAGTTATATATGTATTTTTGACAAAGACTTTTTAAGTGTGTGAAAAAATATTTTTAATGCTTAGTAAACTTGCCTCCTTGCAGACATCTCTGTTAAACGTATTGTTTTGAATGGAAAAAGCTGAGACATTGTCTAAATGACCAGTTTAGCAAAAACCGGAGGTATCCTGTGCATATTAGTTTCCTGTCGCCGCTGTAACAAATTACCACCCACTGGGGACTTCGCCAACAGGAATTTATCGTCTCACGATTCCGGAGGCCAGACGTCTGAGGTCAGCCTATCAGGATGACAGCACTCCCTCCAGAGGCTCCTGGACAGGAACCGTGCCTGGCCTCAACCAGCTTCCGGGGCTCGAAACCTCCTTGCTTGTGGCCACACCCCTCCCATCTCTGCCCCCTTGGTCGCGGGGTCTCCTCCTTTGTCTCAAAACCTGCTCTGCCTCTCTTACATAAGGACATATGCGGTGGCATTTAGGGCCTACCTGGGCGAATCCAGGAAAACCTCCTTCTTTCAAGACCCTAACTTCGCCACAGGAGGTAATATTCATGGGTTCCGGGTGCTAGGTCATAGACATACCTTTATGGGGGTCACCATTCAGTCCCCAGCGTGGGGTAAATAGGCACTCGGTGCCAAGATATAAGAGGATTCCAATCAGCCAGCTCACACCTGTCAGACTGGCTGAAATCAATAACGCAAGAAACGACCAGTGTTGACCAGGCTGTGGAGTCAAAGGAACCCTCGTGCCCCGTGGGTGGGGATGCGAACAGGTGCAGCCGCTGCGGAAGACGGTGCGGAGATTCCTCGAAACATTAAAAATAGAACTACCATCCAACCCAGTAATTCCATGAAGGGGTATTTACCCAGAGAATAAAAAACACTAAACTGAAGGGATATATATGCACCCCTGTGTTTATTGCAGAATCATCTACAAGAGCCAAATTACGGAAGCAGCCCAAGTGTCCATCAACTGATGAATGGATAAAGAAGATGCGGTATAGGGGCGCCTGGGGGGCTCAGCTGGTTAAGCGGCCGACTTCGGCTCAGGTCATGATCTCACGGTCTGTGGGTTCGAGCCCCGCGTCAGGATCTGTGCTGACAGCTCAGAGCCTGGAGCCTGCTTTGGATTCTGTGTCTCCCTCTCTCTCTGCCCCTCCCCTGTTCTCTCTCTCTCTCTCAAAAATAAATAAATAAATATAAGAAGAAGATGTGGTAGAGATATACAATGGAATATCACTCAGCCATAAAAAAGACTGAAATCTTGTCATTTGCAACAACATAGATGGAGGCGGAGAGTAGGATGCTAAGTGCAACAAGTCAGTCAGAGAAAGATAAATATCATATGATTTCACTCATATGTGAAACAGAGGGGGATAAAAACAGAAAGAGAGAGAGGGAGACTAAAGGAAAACAAAAACAAAAACCAGACTCTTAACTATCGAACAAGCAGATGGTTTGCAGACGGGAGGTGGGTGGGGGGAAAGGGGGAATAACCAGAGGGGAGGTGGGTGGGGGGAAAGGGGGAATAGTTGACGGGGATGAAGAGGACGCTTATCGTGATGAGCAGAGTAACACATGGAATCGCTGAGTCACTGTGTTTTACACCTGAAATTCATCTAACACTGTATGTTAGCTACTCTGGCATTAAACTAAGGTTTACAAAAAGAATAGCACTTACTAGCTATAAGGTCAAGGGCAGGTTACTCTGGTTTCCTGAGACTTGGTTTTAATTTCTGTTAAATGGGGTTAGTAACTTTATTGTACATGTTTTTTTTTTTTTCAGGAAGATTCAGTGCTTAGCACCTATTTTAAAGTGTAAATTTAGGGGCTCCTGGGTGGCTCAGCCGGTTGAGTGGCTGACTTCAGCTCAGGTCATGATCTCATGGTCTGTGAGTTCGAGCCCTGCGTCGAGCTCTGTGCTGACGGCTCAGAGCCTGGAGCCTGCTTCACATTCTGTATCTCCTTCTCTTTCTGCCCTTCCCCTGCTCATGCTCTGTCTCTATGTCTCTCAAAAATAAATAAACTGTAAAAAAAATTTTTAAAGTGTAAATTAAGAGCTTGGTGTCAGGGGAGGTTTCTAATACGTGTTGGTGTTGATAGTGAATTCACATTCAGAACATCTTTCCTTCTTTTTTTTCCTACAGGTCAATTTCAGATTCTTTTCCAGCTGTGCGTGGCGCATACACCGTGACCTCTTCAACACGACCATCCATCCACACGTGGGTTACTTATCTGCTCCTGGGTGGTCAGGGGCAGAGAATTGGTTGGCTCTGGTTTCCAGGGGCACCTCCACACGTATAAGCCGATTTCCCAGGAGCCGCTCTGTGCTGCTAAGTTGGATTACACTGAAATTGAAAGCCTGTGAATAAAGCAGAGCAGACAGGGAGTGAAAGTCTCTAGAACACTCCCTTGCCTGGCCTGTGGAAATGCTGGCACTGAATCCGGGGTTTACCCGGTACTTTTCAGGGGATTCAGTTCTTCAGAGCCCTGGAGTAGATGGCCTGAGTTCTGATCCCAACGCTGTGCTTGCTTACGACCTTGGTCACATCACATAATCTCAAAGTCTTCGTTCCTCATCTGTGATAACGTTTACCCACAGAAACATGAGGATGGCATGAGGTATATGGCATGGTTAGCATTTTGTTTAACATATAGTATACAGCCATCCATCGATCTACCCATCTACCCAGCCAGCCAGCTGGCTACCCATCCTCCCATCATCTATCCATCCATCCATCCATCCATCCATCCATCCATCCATCATCTATCCATCCTCCCATCCATCCATGCATGCATCCATCCATCTATCCACTCATCCACCCATAATCTATCCATCCATCTATCTATTCATCCACCATCCATCCATCCGTTAATCCATCCATCCATGCATGCATCCATCCACCCATCCATCCATCCATCCATCCACCCATCCATCCAACCATCCATCCATCATCTATCCATCCATCCATCCATCCACCCATCCATCCATCATCTATCCATCCATCCATCCATCCATCCATCTATTCATCCACCATCCATCCATCCATTCATCCATCCATCCATTCATCCATCCATCCATCCATCCATCCATCCATCCATCCCTCCCTCCATCTATTCAGCCAGCCGGCACATATTCGTTGAACTAGGCAATGTTTGAAAAAATGCAGGCAATTTAAAGAGCAAACAAATAAAAACCAGATCATTTCACAAAATGACAAGTGCTAAGATAAAACACAAATAAACACAGACACAGGATAATGTGCAATTGAGCCTTGAGGCCCTGAAAAAAAAGAGAGATGGGGAGAAATTTATGCACGAGCCATAGGTGACCTTTACTTATGAATAAGGAGCAGGGGCATTTGCTGCTTGATCTTGTTTGTGTTAAATATGAAGAAAATCACCCCAAACTCATTCTCTGTACCCTTGGAGGAGACACTTTGCTTTGCTGGTCCTGGTACTCTCAACTGTGCTGTTCTGGAAAGCCCACGCAGTGTGCTAACAGTCACTCCCCAACCCCCACCTGGTCACCTCCCTCTACAGAGGCTTCCAGGCCAGTCCTGTCTGAAGATTTGTCTCTACACGTATGTCTGGCATTATTGATCCTTACGGGGCATGGTCAGTTGAAAAAGGACCCCTCAAATGTCTAGGTGTTGATATCTGAGACCCATGGATATATTACCTGACATGACCAAGTCGCTTGACTTTGCAGGTGCGATGGAGTTAAAGATCCTCAGACAGGGAGATTGTCCTGTTTTATCCAGATGAGTCCAACTGCTCACGAGGCTCCCGACAGGAGGAATGCAAAGAGGGTTAGAATCAGAGTAGGAGGAGCGAAGACAAAAGCAGGAAGAGAGATTTGAAGATGAAAAATGCCTGGCTTTAAAGAGGGAGGAGGAGGCTGGGAACCAAGGATATGGGCACCCCTAGAAGTTGGAGGGGGTGAGGAAACAGATTGTCCCCTCAAGCCTCCAGAAGGAAGCCAACAGCCCAATTTTAGCTCAGTAAGACACATACTGACACATACTGGATTTTTGATCTCCGCAGTTTTAAGATAATAATTTTGTGTTGTTTTGTGACACTAAGTTTACAGTAATTTGTTACAGAAGCCACAAGAAATCAATACAGAGAAAGTTTCAGAAGAATTAATACATGTTCGGAGAATCAGAACCGAGTGCCCTCAAGGTCCATCCACCTTGTGGAAAGTGGCAGGATTCTCTTCTTTCTTGTGGCTACATAATATCCCGTTGTATATATACACCACGTCCTCTTTATCCATTCCACCAGGACAGACAGCTAGTTTGTTTCCACATATCGGCTACTGCGGATAATGTTGCCATGAACATGGGAATGCGGGCACCTTTTCAGTGCACTGATTTCATTTAGGAAATATACCCAAAGTTGGGATTGCTGGCAGTCGTATTTTAAATTCTTAATTTTTTTATGTTTATTTTCGAGAGAGAGAAAGAGAAAGAGTAAGTTGGGGAGGGGCAGAGAGAGAGGGAGACACAGAATCTGAAGCAGGCTCCAGGCTCCGAGCCGTCAGCACAGAGCCTGATGCGGGGCTCGAACTCACGCCATGAGATCGTGACCTGAGTCGAACTCAGGCACTTAACAGACTGAGCCACCCGGGCGCCTCTATATTTTTAATTTTTTAAGGAAACGCCTTGCTGCTCTTCACAGTGGCTACGTCCATTTGCTTCCTCCCCGACGGTGTGCAGGGGCCTCTATTCCTCCACATCCTTGCCAACACATCTCTTACCTTTTTGATGGTGGCCATTCCAACAGGTGTGAGGTGATATCCCTCATGGTTTCGATTTGCATTTTCTTGATGATTAATGGCGTTGGGCACCTTCTCATGGACCCACTGACCATCATATGCCTTCATTGCAAAAATGTCTATTTAGTTCTCTGCCCATTTTCCATCAGATTAGGTTTTTGCTATTGAGTGGTATGAACTCTTTATATATTTTTAACATTAGCTTCTCATCAGATACCTGATTTGCGAATATTTTCTCCCGTTCCATAAGTCGCCTTTTCATTTTGTTGATTGTTTCTTTTGCTGTACAGAAGGTTTTAGCTCAGCTAAGTGAAGTAAGTCAGATAAAGGAAGACAAATACTCTAAAATATCACTTACATGTGAAATCCAAAAAATGCCAAACTCATAGAGACAGAGCGAAATGGTGGTTACGGGGTGGGGATGCTGGGAAAAGGTTGGTCAGAGGGTACACACTTCCAGTTAGAACACAAATCAGTTCGGAAGATCTAAAGGGCAGCATGGCGATGGTAGCTAATAATACTGTACTATATGCTTGAATACTTCTAAGAGAGTAGATCTTAAATGTTCTCACCGCAAAAAAGAAAAATAATTAGGTGCGATGGTGGAGGTGTGCTCTCCTAATGTTTTGCAATATAGATCTATCGAGTCCACCCATCATATGCCTGGACTTACATACCGTTGTCTGTCAGTCGTGTCTCAGGAAAGCTGGACAAAAATAAAGTATTAAAAATAACCTGCTGTGTGACAAGTGACAAGGGCTACGCTGGGGCAGTTTTGCATTTTTGTGGGTTTGTTGTTGTCGTTGTTGTCGTTATTTCATACGCTTCCCTGAGATAACTGTAGGTGTCCTCATTTTAGGGACGAAACATCTGTCGCTCAGAGAGGTGAAGAGGCCAGCAAAGGCCACACAGCAAGGGCGTGGAAGAGAAGTATTGGGATTCTGGAGTGCCGCCGACCTCCTCCCACGCCACACTGCCCGTCCGCCCGGTCCAGGGTCGTGACTTCCCAGCCGTCAGCCCTCGCCTGGCCTTGCCACCCCTCCACTTCCCAGGACTCGAATGCCTACATCCCTGCTTTGTTTTCCAGTATTTTGAGCCTCGTGCCATGGCTCAGGTAGCAGAATTACCAGGCTTCCGGGTTTTCCATCCCCCACAGCGTCCCGCAGATTCTCAGACACCCAGTGGTGCCCGTTACAGAGTCCTGGGCTCAGCAGTGCTCACCCCCTAGTAGGGCCTCACTCCTCTCTTCCTGCTTCTCTGGACTTCCCCCCTGCAGAAGCAGCCTCTACTGGGGCTATTGAGTTTTGGGGTGGTAGATCCTCAGTGGTCCCGGGGTGGTGGCCAGCGTGGCTCGTAGCTCACGGGAGGCAAAACCAACACGGGTAGGAGCTGGGGCTTCCGAGATGCAGAAACCAAGGTGTAATGCTTCATCGTGCCCCGTGACAGCCTGGCGCTTCGGAGCAGAATACATAATCTCTCTAAGTGTTAGTTTCCCTATTTGTAAAAGAGTAGCTGTACCCACCTCACCGAGTTCTTATCAGAATTAATGAGACAACGCCCTGAAAGGCACGGAGCCTAGTTCCTAGCAGCTAAAGAAGATTCCATCATTTTTGAGATGCGACTTCCTTTTCTGCCATAAAGTTTCTGAGTGTCTTAAAATGCTATGATCTTTGGCTATGGAAGTCATGTTCTGAGTGTCTGGGTATATCATTAAAGTAGTCAATAGAGAAGAGAATGATGAAGACATTATAACTGCCCTTCTAGGATTTGCAAGCTACTGTGACTCCGTCAACTGGCTAATTGGGAAACTTAAGCACAAAATCAGTAATTCTTGAATACGCCTGTCAAAATGACCTGTGTGTTCTTGAACAAGTGACTTGATGTTGGTTTCTCAGCGCCCTCAAATGCAGGCGCAGAGTGTCGAACAAGCCAGTCGCGTGGGTACCCCTGTAGCTCAGGACTCCAGCTTCTAAGGAAGAGTGGACCTCGGTTAGCCGGAATTATCCGATGTCCCATCTGAATTTGGAGAGCTGCAACATTTAGAGCCGAGCGAGACAAGAAATCCTAAAAGGCAAGTCACTTTAAATAAAATGGCGTCTTTGCAGAACTTTAGCGGACATGTTCGAATGAAAATATTATGCCGTGTCAAGTGTCTTGCGGAGGAGAGGTGTTGAGTTATTTGTCGGGGGCACACCCGGAGGGAAACAAGGGGGCTCGTCCAGGGCAGAGGCCCGTTTTCACGGAGGCTGCGTGGATGGCTGGGGAGGCAAATTGAGAGACATTTGACATGAGACGTAAGGGAAACATGGTGGATTCCAGGGCCACTCGGGTCAGTACCTCGACCCTCTCAGAGGCACTTGGAGCCCTAGGAACAAATAGAATGGCCTTTAGGAAATGCTGGATTCGAAAGAGAACGGGCAAGAGAGGATTTTCTCTAAGTGGAACAGTAAGCGTGCAGAAAGGGAGATGAAAGATATGTGTATATATTATGATTTTCCCCCGAAGACTTGGGGAAGAGCAACCGTCCAGTACTTATTTTAATAATATGGGAAGCATGGGGGTGGAGGGCGGGGAGAGACATTTTGGGTCCATGAGGTGGTCCTTCCTGCCTCTCCCACGGGCTGGCTCAGACGGATAATTTCGTGCGCCAGCTCTGTCGGAGTGCGGGGTGCCCAGATTAAACGTTCTTTCTGGGTGTGCCTGTGACTGTGTTTCCAGAAGAGATTAGCATTTGAATTGGCGGGCTGAGTAAAGAAGATTGCTCTCCCCAAGGAGGGTGGGCACCATCCAGTACACTGAGGGCCGGGAGAACAAAAGGCAGAGGAATGGGCATTTTCTCTCAGCCTGACAGCTTGAGCCGGGACATCCGTCTCCTGTCCTCGACTGGGACTTACATTCCCGGCCTGCTGGTTCTCAGAACAAAACCTTTGGTTTTCCCGGGCCCCCAACGTGCAGGGACTCCTCGGCCTCCATCATCACACGTTAGCCAACTCCACAGAATAATCTATAGACTCATATCTATGGGATGTGTGTATGTCGTATTGGTTGTTTCTCTGGAGAAGCCTCACTCCAGCTGGTCCCCAGGGATCAGCAAGTCACAGAGCCTCAGTGCTTCTGTTTTCTCAACTCTAAATGTATAGAGCCAAGGAGACTTGGAAAGGATTGTTTTAAGTGAAGAGCAAAGTGAAGGAAATCCTTTCTGAAGGTCTATGAGGTTAACCAGATTGCGTTTGCCGTCATTAATTTTTTGTCGTCACCCATATACCAGAAGAGGAACCGGCCTCTGAAAATAAGGCTAACGTAGTACACGATGTGGACATTTGAGCTGCTAGAATGTTTTATGTGTGCTGAAAACAAACCCTGAGCCACTTAAGTTTTTTGCATGAAGCGATTGTGAATCTGCCGTACTCAGCTTCGTTTCTTTACTTATGAATCCATTTTTGAAATGGTTGCAATAAGAAATAATACAACAAATATAAATAAAATATACGTACAACTAGAATATAATGATTAGAGAGGGGGATGCGAATAAGGATGTCTACCTAAACTGACTAAATCGAATTTCCAGTTTGTTCCAGAACTTTCCAATATCCCAGGTGAAGTGGAAGTGTGACCAGTCATGCAGGGTTCATTGTTGGAAAGAGGGGTCAGACCAGTGTCTTCAGGTAAATCAATACACTTTCTAAGTGTGAATTCTAAAAACAGTTTTCCACGAAAACTGTATAATTTTGTATTTTTCAAACTGATCTATACTTCGGTATAGTGTTAGATGTGCAGAGTGTTATACCAGTTCCTCTCAACCCCGGCTCTACTATCAACTAGGTTTTTAAAAGCAAACACCATTCACCTTTACTCTCAGAAACACAGGTTTTTCATCTTGTTGAGAAGACATAATTTATAAATGGTTGGCATGGTCTCTGGTGCCATGAAAATTTCTTAGTTTACAGTTATTGTTATGATTGCTACTTTTTATTATCACTATGTGAAGCCCAAGGATGCTGAACGATCAATTAGAAAATCCCCCCCAAACATAACCACAGAAATGAGTTTCTGGTTGTAGAGCAGGCAAGGTCACCAGAAGAATATCTCGGCTGAAATGCAATCAGATCTTGGGTTAATCAGAAATTAACAGCACAAATATAAATAAAAATAATCTTAATTTTTTATGGTTTGATAGAATATAAAGGAAATCTCTAAGAACTAAAAGTAAGCGGGGTGCCTGGGTGGTTCAGTAGGTTAAGCGGCCAACTAAAGCTCAGGTCATGATCTGACCGTCTGTGAGTTCGAGCCCCGAGTCGGGCTCTGTGCTGATGGCTCAGAGCCTGGAGCCTGCTTCGGATTCTGTGTCCCCCTCTCTCTCTACCTTTCCCTTGCTCACGCTCTGTCTCTATGTCTCTCAAAAAATAAAATAAAAACGCTAAAAAAAAAGAATTAAAAGTAAGCACACAAAAAAATGACCGAACTGAAACCAGAACAGGAGGCATGTGCAATGAGCAAGTATGTGTTAAAAAGGCTGAGTTTAGGGGTGCCCAGGGGGCTCTGTTGGCTAAGTGTCAGACTCGATTTTGGCTCCAGTCATTATCTAATGCTTCATAAGATTGAGCCCTGCGTCAGGCTCATGCTGACAGTGCGGAGCTTGCTTGAGAGTTTCTCTCTCTCACCCCCACCTCGCACACTCTTTCTCTCTCTCAAAATAATTGAATAAACTTAAAAAAAAAGAAGAAGAAAAAACTATGTTTAGACCCTGGTAAAATAGAGGTCTTCACCCCAAGGCCTGGATTTTGGACTATGAAACAGGGATCCAAAGAGAGTGCCATATGTGTAGGTCATTTGGCCCTCAAAAAAAAGCAAAAGAAAATTCTCTCCAAAGATCATATGCAAAATGTAGACCCCCTCACACACAGAGTTTTGCATACAATACAGAATGCAAAATAAGTGCATTTGAAATATTTAAAGAAATAAAATTAGAAAAGAACAAAAATCAACTGTGTTCATGCAGATTTGGAAATAAAAGAACTAGATACTCCTTTTAGAAATAAAATTATTAAATTTCAAAATCCAATGAATGTGTTAAACATGAAATAAGATTAAAAGGAACTAAAAATAGGGAATCATGAAGAAATCCCTAACTAGAAGGAATACTCGGAGGGGTGCCTGGGTGGATCAGTTGGTTAAGCATCCGGCTCTTGGTTTCAGCTCAGGTCACGATCTCACAGCTTGGTGGGTTCCAGCCCCACATTGGGCTCAGGGGTGGCACAGAGCCTGCTTGGGATTCTCTCTCTCCCTCTCCAGCTGCCCTTCCCCCACTCATGCTCTCCCTCTCTCTCTCTCAAAATAAAACACATAAACTTTAAAAAAAGTTAGAAGAAATACTCGGAAGGTTTGAAAGAGAAACAAGGAAGGAGAAAATCCTTACACAATACTAAAGTATAGAACTTAGAAAACAAAGCTCAGTGTACATGAGCCAAATTAAACAAAACCAAACAAGGAATTTCACACTTAGACACATTGTTGTAAAACTGCAGAGCCTCCAAGAAGATTCCAAAAGTAGCCAGAGAGAAAAAGGTCAACAAGCTAACAGATTTTCAGATGAAAGAGACGGAGTAACATCTTCCACATCTTGAACGACTGCAACTTTCAGCAGAGAATGGCATAATCTTGTAAAACTATCATTAAAAGTAAAAGTAAAGGAAAGATCTTTTCCGGTAGCTCAAAACTGAGAAAATTATAGCCAATAGATTGCTCTTAAGGAATTTTTAAAAAGATATTCTTCAGATAGATAAAAATTATTTTGGAAGAAGGAAAATATCCGGAGCACCTGGCTGGCTCAGTTAGAAAAACATGACACAGGACGCCTGGGGGGCTCAGTCGGTCGAGTGTCCGACTTCAGCTCAGGTCATGATCTTGCGCTCAGTTGGTTTGAGACCTGCATCGGGCTCTCTGCTGACAGCTCAGAGCCTGGAGCCTGCTCCAGATTCTGTCTCTTTCTCTCTCTGTCCCTCCCCTGATCGCACTCTGTTGTCCCTACCTCTCAAAATTGAATAAATGCTAAAAAATTAAAAAAAAAAAAACAGGAAAAGCATATGACTGTGAACCTCAGGGTTGTGAGTTTGAGTCCCACTTCGAGTGTAGAGATTACTTACACAAATAAAAACTTTAGAAGGAAAAATAGAACTGAGATTCTCATATTTCTTTCATGGGGAGAAGGTTTAAAAAATTATTAGCTTTAAACCTGGTTAAATATATAAGACAAAAATTTCAAGTGTGACCACTGAAAATAAAGAAGTGATATATACATCCCAAACCAATAAAGAAAAAAAGTCCAATTATATTAACAACAAAATTCCATGATCAATTCCCCTCCCTGCTCCGCTGTACTCCAAAATTAAAATTCTAGAAAAGTAAACAAAGAGTCATAGAAATCGCATTATTATCAAAGGCATTAAGTAAGAGACACAAAGTACGATGCTAGGAGGAAGCTCAATGAAATGAATAATCACAATAAATATAAATGGACTAAGTATAGTTGGTTAGAAGTCAATGAAAGTAATACTGAATTAAAAAAAATCAGGTATATGGTGTTTACAAAGTTATAGTTAGCACATGACAAAATGCAAAGGTGGAAACGAAAGCAGGAAAAGGTACAGCAAATTCTAACCATACTGAAATTAGACAAGTAGAATTTAAGACAAAATAATATTATAGAGAGAGACTTCCCATATAATGACAAAAGTTGCCAATTCATCTAGAAGATACATCTAGTCTCAATGTGATGTCAACGTTTGATCATATTTTCAAAATATTACATCAAAAATGATAGAAATACAAGAAAGAACTGACAAGTTCATCTTTGCAGTGAGATATTTCAAAATTATTTTGGCAAAGTCCGTGCCATACACAATGACTTGGCAAATATTTATCAGACTCCCACATCGTAAATGTTTAAGATCATTTTTGTTAGTA